>JAVCKS010016812.1:0-14778 GCA_032273685.1 Pteraster tesselatus
TTTTAGGCAATATTGTATTGGCTATCAGTATCAGGTAGACTAAAAACCACGAGCACAGACTTGGAACCAAGTCTACGCAACCGGCGGTGTCGCTCCTAACGTGGAATTGGTCAGTGCAATTGGTCCCCAGATATTAATTTTGTTCTCAGTGGAATGCGATATACGTCCATTATCAGATGAGATATGTACGTTATATAAGGGGGTTATGGCGCAGTGTTACTTTCCTCGCCTTCACCTCTGTAGGTCCCGGGTTCAAACCCGGGGCCTTCACCTCTGTAGGTCCCGGGTTCAAACCCCGCTGGTGCATGTGAACTGGGTTTTCGGTCCCTGCCTAACCTCGTGGGTTTTCCCTAGTTCTGGAGCTTTCCTCCCACCACTCGAACTGTAACTTCTTCCTGATACAATCATGTGGCGGACGCTACACCATGTGGTGGGCGTAACCAAGGTTGTATGAGCCCAAGACGCAGACCGCTGTGGTGCGGTTTAAAAACCGTGTCAACTACGGTAGAAGCGCGCTTACGAAAAAAGAAAAAAGAAGAAAGAAGAAGCACCACCCCACCCATAAACCATTGCCGACATCAGAAATTATTTTAAACAAAGAAACTCTATGACCACCGGCCGGTTCGCGATTTTTTTTTTACTCGTTATATAAGGCAAACGTCATTATTAGTTGCAATTCCGGTCTTGAAAAGATTCGTAGTCTCTTTTCAAGACCGGAATTGCCACTAATAAAGACGTCTGCCTTATATAACGGGTAAACAAAAAATTGGCGGCCAGTTCGGCCTGGAAAGGGACGACCATTCGACGACCATTCGAGGGTGTTCCCAAACCTCCCGATGGCCAGTTAGTACAAATAGGGTCGATGGAGTCCCATCGACGGACGTTTATTCGGCGATCACCGCGATTGTCCCCTGCTTTACACACCTTTTTTACTTGTTGTTTATTTTAAGAGATTGTGCTCGTACCATCAGAGGTTTTGTCGGCAGCGCCCCCGACCCCTACTATTCATAATGTCGAGGCGACGACCTGTCACCGACGAGATTTATATTAACCCGTTTGTCTCCCAGGGACCAAACACCGGTAGACGACAACAGGAATAAGATTGCTATCGCCATGTTAAGGCCACACGTCGAGTACAAGGCCCCGTCTTCGTGGCCTGTTGAAAATCAACAATAATAATTACTTTTTCAGTTTTTACTTTTACATCGACTAGTGCAGCTATTTTGTTTATTAATATTCAAGTTGGTTCAAATTAGTTTGAGGCAAATCGAAAAAAAATCGGGTTAAAACCTCGAAACGGCACAGCTCAAAGAAGATAATTTTCGTAGATTCTTTGCAATTTACACCTTTCCAACCAATATTAGTTCCGAGAACCTCGTTTATATAGCCTATCACGGTAACAGCATTGTACGGGTAGCAAAAATTGCAGTCCGTGGGTCGATTTTCAGTCAATAAACCTGTTATGTTACGTGATTCTTTGCAGAGCCAGCCGAACAAACGAGAAAGTCCTACATGTAGCTTCGCGACATGTGCAGGACGTGCACAAGCCATGCAGACTCGAATGATTAGGGCCCGATTAACTTTGTCACACCATTTTGACATTATGCAATAGAGATAATTATAACACCAGCGATACGCTAAATTGTCCAGATGGTAAAATACCCTGTCACGTCGTGCATGGAATCAAGGTGTTAGACCTATCACCCCCTAGTCCCCACAATGGAGTTTTGTTGTTGGTTTACATCGCATAGGCGCATCTAGTAAACTTGTGCCTTTAGAAAACAATGCTTTGCTTCAAATACTTTTTTGTTGCTAAATTCACTATTTGTAGTTACTTTTACTATTGCTCATGCTATATCGTCGCAAAAAAAATACACTACACACGCAGCGCGTACGATTTTCTTGCGATGACGCGAGTTCATTTTGGTGCAGTGGTTTTAGGGGGCAGAGAGGGACGCGAAGCACTAAAATTATAAATACGAAGATATTCATATCTACATTCAATCTTTCATTCATTAGATCGTTCGTTCGTTCAGTCATGAACCGACCACCGAAAATGTTATTGACAAACATAAATTAAATGTCTATTTTTCTAGTTATTTATAAATTAAGGAACCCGTGTGGGCCAAAGAGCGACAAGTGCCTATAATTCGCGTACGTTACTGTTGGCCAATGAAAGCACCTGCACGCGGTCACCGCAAAAGGGAACTGTGGGGCTGCATGCGCTTCTATTGGCCAACGGGTAATGCACACGAGTTCACTCATGCAGGTTTGTGCGCGAAACTACACCAATGATTAGTGCACCGCCCCCAACGTTATCGGGATATTCCTTCAATGGAAGGATGTGATGTTTTAAGTTGAGCTTAGGTTTTGTTTTAATACACTAGTGATAGTGTAGGACAATAGGATATGGCGCTGCTTTGACTGGGTAAAATTCGAGACTTTACCCAATCCAAACAGCGCCATCCTACTCAAAATGGCTAATAATTAATAGTACTGATTAATAGCAATAATTTATGTCAAATCAGGAAAATTATATCACATCTGTTTAATAATCAACTTTTTGTTATTTATTTTATTGCAGTTTTATTAATGTTTAATTTTATTAAAATTCATTCCATTCCAATATATTTAAATAGTACTTTCTTATCCCAAAATATGTTATATTCAATTGTGCAATTCTAAATAATATATAAATTTGTTGTGTAAAACATATATTCCTCAAATTGTAAATTATGCATAGTTATGTTACATTAAAATATAATTTATTGTAATACAATAAACCTCTCAGTGAAAACCACATAATAATGGGCACGTTACCATAAATTAGACCTGGTCTCATCCACCCTCACACCTTGGTGAACACAGCCCCCATCCTCACCTTGGTGAACACAGCCCCCATCGTCCCATTCTCATTTGGGTGAACACAGCCCCCATCCTCCCATCCTCACCTGGGTGAACAAAGCCCCAGTTTTCACGCCCTCACCTGGGTGAACATGTCATGTCATTCAAATCTAGTCTTTATAGTAGTTTTACATTCACAACTATTCCTAAAGAATGTTTGCCTGCATTTATAGCATGCATTTTGCCTACAACAGTGTCCGCTTGGCTGTTCACCCATGACCTCATTACTCATAGGCCTATATCCTTTTAGAAAACTGGATCACAGTGGGATCAGGGTCTAGTGGAAATGTACAAAAGATAAGAGATTTGCGATCATGATCAAATGGTCCGGATCTCAATCCACTTTTAATAGTGTGATTCCGTTTAACTTGAACACGTGTGTCCTTGGTCACGGTGAACACCCACGCCAGGGGCTGTTTCTTCACGCAGCCACAGGTATTGGCTGGACAAATTCCCCATCCGTTAACTATAGGAGGTTTTAGTGTCAAGTACATACCAAATAAACTGAATACATGTACAACCAAACCAATAATACTAGCTCAAAATAGAATTTTCAGAATAGCAATAGATTATAATTTTTTTTGTAATGACTCAGTGTTAATTTTTAAATGTTCTTTTTACATGATTTATCTGAGAAATCCCACCACCATTTCAAAGAATAAAATACAATGCTGCTAAAATTCTAAGGTTTGTTTATCACCCATAATGATAAAATAAGAGGATAAAATATTAGAGTTATAAATTAAAATGGGTAAGTTATATGACAGTATTCCTCCAATTAAACACTTGACTTGCATTTTTTGTATTTTGTGGTCAATCAAAACTTGGGACATGGGGCTCAAGTCTGCCCCCCCTTTTGACCGAGTGAGGGAGGGCCGCCACACCCTATTCAGCTAGATGATCGTGCCACATTTTTGTCAGTCTGTAAAGTTTCTGTGAAAATAGAGATTTTCAGAGGAAGTGTGAAGTCAAAATGTAAAACTGTGTCTAGTGAGACATCAAACTCCATTTATCAGGTCATAAATTCGGCTATAACTTGTAATCATTAGTTCAATCCACCTTACGTCTCATAATCATGTACTAAAGAACAAAATTGACTCGACCAAGTCATACCTGAGGGATGACCACTAAGCTTTGTCCAGAGCCTGCTCCAGATCCCGAATCAAGTCGTCGGCATTCTCGATACCAACACTGCGCGGAGAAAAAACCAAAATTGCCGAAATTATCAAGAACATAATGATTGTGCATAGAGTCCACACATTCACAAATTGAGACTGGACTGAGCATCTACCGAAATATGAAGCCATCCAAATGTTCGATGACGGCCATGTGGTGGGGGTTGCCAATGGCGAAAAACAAGGGAATTTAAGCAGTTTTTTTCGCGCGAATTGAAAGTAGGATATGAACATTTGGTATCCATCCCAGTATCAACGATGTCTCTTCAGGGTTTTGACAGCCTGTCAGGCTTTAAATAAGTCTGTGAATAAACACACGCCTGCACAATCCACAATCACTAGAAACAAAACTACAGCCAGCCTTAGCACACGGACACTAAGGACATTTCTCTAAGGGCCTACTAAATAGGCATCAGTGATGCAAGTACATCCACCATTAAACCACACTGAGTCACAATCCGAGTTGTGGCCATGATCGGGCAATAGTGAAAATGTTGGAAATGGAAAGCACAATTGTTTGTATGATCGGTTAAAATGTTACCTAATTTTGAACCATTCTCAATGGGGGTGTTTACCTGAAGCGAACAAGTCCATCCGATATGCCCCCTTTTCGTCTGTCCTCTGAGGTCATGATGAAAGGGCCATGGGTCATGGTTGCTGGATGCTCAATTAAACTCTCGGTGGACCCCAGGGACACAGCTAGATTGATAAGCTTCACCGACTGAGTGAAGGGAGGGGGTGGGGTGGGTGGAACCAAGTGACAACATGAGCATTCAGTTAGCAATAATTCTTTTTAACAATCTTAAATTATTTTTAAATGTTTTTCCCATAGGTGAATTAATTTGTGCTATATATAATGTTAAAGCTAAGAACAAGAGAAAACCTACTAAATTATCAATTCAGTGTCTGAAAATTAGACAGTCTGTCTTTAGAAACATGAGGAACAAAATGTACGTAACTGCACTGCAGTGCAGTATTAGTAATGTTTATATTCATCCTTTCGAAATCAATGTGCTGGTCCTAAGCCAGGGCTATATTCAGCCTAAATGACAAAAAGGGAACATGATTGAGGGTCAGGCGGGGCCTGACTAGTTGCCAAGCAACCAGTAGGTTTCAACAAGTTGTCATTGCTAACCTGACAGATGCTTGTTAGAGGGCGATGTTTCACAGGGGCTGCCGTTAACCCATGGACTGCACTTTTAGTAACTGTTGTCTAAAGGAATGTTTACCGGTAATTTACCCCCCTCCGCACAGCAAATCCTCATTGAGCCACAGTGTGTATGACATTTGTGTGTATTACATTTGGCAAATGATCGCTTAGCTGTAGCGTCACTCGTACCTGCTTCAGTCCCTTACCTCTACAAACGACTTAGCCGGCAGCAGTCCACCCGCAACCTCAAAAACAACCATACCGCCATAGCCCCTAGACATCTGCTTCTTAGCAATCTCGTGTTGAGGGTGGGAAGGCAGACCCGGATAGCACACTCGACTTATCTGAAAGGAGAGCACTAGGAATACAGTAACTACCCACATTAACGATATATTTGGAAGCGCCAAACTGCAGCTCTACCGTTCACTTATTATCACAACATTGTACAGTTGTAAAATAATCCACGCTGATATTCTCGGTTAAAGAAATAGTTTACCAGGAGCAAACTTACCTTGGGATGGGCCTCAAGGAACTGCGCAATTTTTAGCCCATTCTGGCAGTGTTTTTCCATGCGTAGGGGAAGCGTACGGATGCCTCGTGTCAACAGGAAAGCATCGAATGCTGACTGCACCATTTAGTTCAGCAAAATGGAAAAGAAATAAAATTTCAGTTTTCAGCCATTTAAAAAACAACATTTTCTTCAAAATAAATGTATAACATTTTTTTTAAGATAAATAAATAGAAAAAGAAATAGATAGATAAAATAAGTAAGTAAGTGAGTGAGTGAGTGAGTGAGTGAGTCAGTATGTAAGTACGTAAGTACGTACATGTAAGTATGTAAGTAAATAGATAAATAGATAAATAAATAGACAAATAGATAAATAAATGAGTGAGTGAGTAAATAAATTAGTAAATAAATAAATAAATAAAATAATGAAAAAAAATAGAAAAAAAATAAACAATTTCAAAACAATAAAAAATAAAATAAATAAATAAATAAAAAAATTTAAAATTTATAAAATAATAAATGAACATGGAAATTACCATTTTCAAAATCACCACACAGCCAGAAATCCAGCTAAAAATTAAACTAACAGTTACTGGGAGAAGGTGAATCTGATCTGTATGTTTACGTCTCTGACATTGTGCTTCCTTAAAAAATACTTCTATAAACCTGAAAAGAGTGTGGCCTTTAAGGTTAATAAACAGCTCAGTTTCGTTATATGGTCTAAGCACGCACAATATGAAATAGAGCATACCGGTACTCGTATCTCAACAGGTTTTATAGTCTATAAATTTAACAAATAGTGATACTGTACGCTTCAGTAGACTAATTGTAGGTATGAATATGAACTGTGCAGTAATAAAATAAAACACCTTGACACAATATTAGTGCCTGCAGGCATGTAATTTTATATCCACAAAGCCAGCCATCATCATTGTCCAAAATGGTTACAACACAGTGAATTTGTCCAATAACAAATATATGTTACATTTTGCATCTGTATTACCTGTAGGTAATAATGAAGTGTCACCACCTATTTATCAGACAATTCAAGCCTTGAACTTTTGATTGTGAAATATAAAAATCGATTACCCCTTACAATAGCCATACTGAAAAATAGCTTTGTGCGACTTTATCTTGGTTTCATGGTGACACTGACAAGTCACAAGGACATTTTGTTTACCAGGCAGGTCCCAGCTTGTCTTTGGAACTCGCCGACACCATGAAGGATCTCGTAGTCTGTGGTGCACATGGACCCGGCTACTAAATCACTGTGTCCGCCCAAATACTTGGTGCTTACGGTGCAGAAGCAGCAGCGAGTACACAATTCAGAAAAAGTGGAAATACAGGGGAGGAAAAAATATTACACTGAAGAAATACACACACTATTAAACGTTGCGCCAAAATTTTTTGCTAAATTTCAGCAAAGAAGGCTGTTTGTGTGGGTCTATAATAACAGTGCGGATTTGAGCCTTAAGTTTGCCTAAAAAGTAATAACAAAAGGCAAAAGCTTGGATTTCATGCTTCCTGGGGTAAATTACTACTACACTACCAAATTAGAATTTGCTTGTTTATTTTCAATTTGAGAAGTCTATCTTGGTGAATCACCGAATGGCTTGCACGCAAAATTCTGACTGCAGTTCAGTTGTCCACGATAGTGCCCACTATTTAAGATCCATGTTGATTAAAATGTCAATTTTTTTTTCATTGAATGAACTTGACACTGATATGTACATGTAGGTCTTATGTCGAACTTTCAAGTAAATTTGTGGTTTTCAGACAGAAATAAAAAAGTTAATGAGAAACTATTGGAATTAAACGTCATGCAGTTAAAAATTCAAGAAATACTCCTACATTGTACCAATACCGGTACTTTAGAGAATTTACTGTATTTTGAAAGTGCAGTGGTTATAATTACAGAAATATGATTGTTTGCACTTGAATTATTGAAAAGATTGACAGCGTTGCGTTAAAACTAATGTTATAGTTATTGGAAGTTTATATATTCTCAATACAAAACCTGTCTTTATATAGGAATGTCATACACCCACTAAACACGCAACCGACGGGTAACTACAGCTAATGCCATGCCCGCTTTCTATTCCATGTTTCACATTGACCCCTCTCGGCTTTTGAACTTACCAGCTGTGAAGCACAATGTCCACACCCATCTCCAGAGGGCGCTGCAGGTACGGCGAGCCGAACGTGGAATCCACCATGCTGATGGCAGCTGGGACCGTCTTGGCCACCTTGACAAAGGCCTTCAGGTCCAGAACGCCAAGCAGAGGATTGCACGGTGTTTCTCCGTAAAATATCTGCCGTGTTGAATATAAATTTATATATTTAACATCAGTTTCGTCCGCCTTTGAAACCTCCAGTTTGCGACTGTACTCCGTGTCTATAGCCTTGGACTAATTAACGTCTCGGTCAATTCTCCAGACAAACTTTTAGCTCGGGTAAAGGTAGGATATATCGTGACTTAATCCAAAAATCCTAATATTTTTTTCCCCCAGATGTTTCCGTCTCATTAAGCTCAGTCAAGCTAAAATATAAAAAAATAAAAAAAAAACCTGCACAAAATAAAAAGTAGAGTTAGTGTTACCTTGGTGTTCGGCTTGATTGCCTTTTTGTACTCGTCTACATTACAGGCTTTGATGAGTGTGACTTCGATACCGTAGTTCGGTAACATGCTGTTAAGGACAGTGTAAGCACCGGAGTAGCATGAATCCGGAGCTATCTGAAAATGGGTTGACAAAATAGAGGAAGAGACATAATGACAATTGTCACCACCCAAACTGTTTCTGTAATGTCCCTAAAGCATTATCAGTAGAGTGAGCATGTTTTTAGAACAGAGAAACCCAAAGGCGCCTGTAGCTGTCTTTGCATGACATGGCAAATAATGCCAACCATAATGATGTATTCGTAGGTTCAAAGTTTTAGTATTTTTAGTATTTTATTTTTCGGGATACAATAGTGAGTACACATATGAAACAAGTTACATGTACAAGGATTACAAAAACAACAACAGAACTTTAGATACAGAAACACAAAATACCAAACAGCCCCGAAGGATTACCCAAAAGAAACAATGTTTCTGTCGAGGGGTTCTCCAAACTGAATGGGATACATTTAAACATTAATAGATCCTAATAATAATTATAACAAGCAAATTTGAAAAACAAAGATAAAATATGTATTATATGTATTATATGTATTAATAATTATAACACGCAAATTTGAAAAACAAAGATAAAATATGTATTAAAATATGTATTATATGTATTATATGTATTATATGTATAAGTATTATATGTATTAAAATATGTATTATTATGTATTAATATGTTATGTATCAAAGTTCTAGAATGGTGTTATCATACAAAAAATACCAAATGGATTCAACAATTAAAATATGCTTTAACAATTCTAAACTTATACGGAAATAAGGCAAAACAAAATAAAAATTATTGTGTTGCCTTCAGCGACCGACTGTAATTTGACAAAAACAAGTCAGTTTTTTATTTATTTATTTATTTTTTTTAATCACTGTTTTAGCATAAAATGTTGATAGAAGTTGTACTTCTCCCTTGGTTTTTCAGGATACAACACAGATTGATTTAAACACAGGGAAAATGCGGTTTATTATCATATTCTGGTATATAAAAGGTTTGACACTTCAAATTTAAGATAATTAAAAAAAAAATTAAAAAAACGACCGACCCCACATCCTGATTTTCCCACTTGAGGGCAACACAATTTTTTGTTTGGCCTAATGCGCCAATCCAGTGATAACTGATCTGTACCCTCACTTTTTAAAATGAAAAATTAAATCCATGAAACATACGTGACATGATCAAGCGGAATGAGTCACATGTCAGCCCTGAACAAAAATTAGTATTTCATGTAATATTAAAGAGGGCATCTGAGAAAAACAACATTAACTTTTGTTTAATAATGTCATAATGTGTGCCACACTGCTTACAATCATGTTTTGTTTCATTATTAAGACATGTCTATAAAACTAAGTGACTGTGATAAATAATGGTTGAAACTTCAAAATTCTTCAAAAATCTCAAAACTGCCTAAAAATACCCTCTGAACTGTTTTGACCATATCTCACTTTCGGAATCCTGCACATGCAACTCATTCAACTTGATTGTATCACATATTTGGAACCAGGATTAGATGTGTAAATCCTTTCATAGTTAGAAACAGTGAACTGAGGCACAACTGTAGATTATAAAGTTAAAAGCGCTGCACACACTACATGGAGCTAATTGTACTACAGATTAACATTCCTGTGATCGGTTCTTGAGAAAAAAACAACTCTAAACAGCAGTCTTTAATCAGAAATGCTAGCTCAACAACAATGTCACGAGCTCTTTGGGTGATCTTATCACCGTATCTTATTTCTGTAGAATGTATTACGTTCCATTTAGTTTATTTTTTTATTTTATTGTTGGAGGTTGAAGGGAGTTCAACTTCAACAAGCTTCTGCTTTACTGAACACCCTCCACGTCAACCCGATCTATTCAGTAAACTACACGTATTTATCTTTGTGAATTTAGTTGCATATTATCTTTCAATTTGGTTACAAAATTAATTATTTACTTGTGATATAATTATCTTTTGTATTGTATGTGTATGACTTATCCTTGACATAATGTGGAAATAAAGTTACTTTACTTTACCACGTGGTCCCCCGATTTAAGAAGAGCCAGTAGAGTGGTAAATATAGCGCCCATCCCGCTAGTGAACGCCAACCCACCAACACCGCCCTCAAGCGTGTTGATGACATGAGCGGCTGACTCGCTACTGTGGTTGGCCAGACGACTGTAAATATAGCCATCCTAAAAAAAGTAACATACATACACAGTCATGAGAATGTTTTTATTTGATTCTCTGAACTCCTACATAAAAAAAACTGACATTAGAATTAGCCCAAAAGAGCTCAGATACCTTCTTCATTCACGTTCTACTCTACCAGACTTATTTCGGCCATAAATTTGTGAGGTCGCAGGAAAGGTTTCATATACATGTACAACGCTAATTAGATTTCTTCCTCGTTTATATGTTGGACTCTAGTCTAATTATATTATGTTAGGTTTTGAAAAAGGTCTCGACTCAAGATAATAAAAAACAGTTTTAATGAATATTGCAAACCACTGCTAAAAACTGGAAATCTCTTTACCATATGTTTCCAAACAATATGATCTAGTTTTGATAGCTGATAGTTGTCTGGACAATTATCATTATGCATTATGTGGGTAGTCTATTAAAAAAGGGCCTACCAGAAGTTTAGTTTGTGTATTGGGAATAAGGGGGAAAACACAGATGACATGTTTTTATTATTGGTAGGTTGATATTAAATCTTGGTTCCTATAAAAAACAAATTTCATGTAAAATAAAATAAAAAAACTTTAAATATACAATTAGCTGCTACGTGATTGCTGTAATACCAGTAAACAGAAATCACCCTGTAAAGGCAGGTTTTTTGGGGTTGAACTTTTGTAACCATACAGTGTTTTACCTTTACTGAGCGACAGTTTAAACTCGCAGGGTGCAACATGACGGCAAGCTTTGTCATTTACAAATACTTCAAGAGGACGTTACAAATGCAACTGACCTTTCTGATTTGCAAATTTGGAATAATAACCGTTTTTTTCTCTCAGTTAATCATTAACTTACCTTAAGGCACTTGTCAAAGTCGTCAATGTTGTTAATCTTGGATGTTGAAGCAACACTGATCGACGGTACAACAGGCGTGGTTAGGCCATCGCCTTTGAGCCTGGACTGAGCGCACACGGCGAGCGTCTCTAGGGATGTTCCCGGGGGGAAAGTGTGCACGTCCTCGCTGAGACGGAGCACGGTGAAAGGATCCCTGACCCCGCCCGAATCTTGGGCACTCGAGGGCACTCTCCGTTGGGGCTTATGGTTGACTTCTGCAGGCTCCGTCATTCTGATCATTGCCCGAGAGAAGGGAAATACATCAAAGATGTGCCAGTCTGTACTCAGTTCAATTTCGACTAAGGTTGAAAATGTTGTTAGCTATAATGGTATGAAAAAAATCTCTCCGCGAAAATGAATTCTTGCTGCCAGCCTCTCGTTTATTTTGACAATACAATATGTAACTTTCCGTGCATGGATTGTTCATGCCATAAATCATTTAATAAGTTAATATCGAGAGCAAAGTTACCAAATAAAAAATTCAACATTTAAAATGACTTCTCGGTGTGAATTGTGCCCGAATACAGACATAGTACATATTTAAATTCGTCCCTTAGGTTACGCTAAAATTGTTGGTTTACCCTATGCCACAATTCAGAAGTTAAAGTTTACCAAATTTCTGTGGTTTTTACCTTCGAACACAAAAAATAAATAATATACCTGTAAACAAACAAGTAAATAATAGTATAAATGTGTGCTACTAAATAATTATACTTTTACAAATAATGGCTATTATCACGAAAATCCACAAACGATAAATCTGATAATACATTAACATAAATAAACTATTTATTTACACAATTTGCCTTTATCAATACGCAAGCTGGGCAATTTTCTATTATGAGTATTTACCCACCCACCACAGGGGGAAAAAGTGTACAATATATAATTATCTTTAGCAATAATTATAGACATTGTTCATAATAAACCCTTAAAATGCTAACAGTACAGAGAATACATAATTTAATAATAAATTATTGATTATTTTGCACAGTTAAGTTTGGGGCATTGCCCTATTTTTTTAACTGCCCACATTGTTCAATGATTGATGTGAGCGGGTATTTCTTTCAGTATTTCTTTCAGACTTTCTTTGGTATTTTTAGAGGAGTAAACTCCAAAAGATGTTATCACTATACTTATACTGAAAGAATACCTCAGGCCTATTCACTACTGAAAAGCCCAATTGTTCACAATTTACTTTTGTCTCTACAGGCTAGTGCAATATCAGTGTTGACAACATTAGGCCATATTAAACAAATTAGTTGGTTAGCATTCTTCACCATTTCATTTTTAGGGGTGGGCGGGATTTATTTTTATATAGAGCTTGAAATCCAAATCATTAGTACAAGTATTAAGACAAAAAAATAAACTCAAATCTGTTGCTTCCCTTGCCACCACAAATTTTACAAATGGACCTAAACTTCAGTGATCAAAGAACTTTATAAGTAGCTACTAGTTTTATAATTTTCGACTTTCCCCGACCAACATTTTTTCATAAACGGTCGTCATCCTCCACAGCATCCTCATCATTACAATTGTTGACCTTCACGTAGAGTAGAATCGCGTGGCGGAAAATTGTAATTTGTAATTATTCAAAACACTACGTCTGGCATAGCCATGTATATACCACACTCGGTGAGCCACGGGCCTCAGACAACGCGGGTGTTCTGATAAAAAGCTGCTCCGTCGGCTCGAACAACACAGGCATCCCCCGCCTAATGCTGCTAAAAGCAGCTCAAGGTAAACAAATATGCATAAACATTACGTGCTTAACAAGTACATCCTTGGTATGTCTTTGGCCTTGGGATATGTGGCGCAGTTTATATTGGAAGCAGAATAGATTGTCTGCTGTATGGACACAGATCTTTTCTCACTTTCATGAGCACTATTTTAGCAGATAACAAAAAACAACAACAAAACCAAGGCTGGAGGCTTTTTCTGGGGCTGGCAGGGATGTTAATCAATTTTTTTGTTGATATGGCCTTAGGCCTATATTGTTCTTATAACGGTTCAAAAGTGAGTCAACGTACAATTTTTACGTGTAGTATGCATTTTATCAATTCCAATGAACAAAGTTCAAAAACCACGTATACAAGTTGGGCTAAATTTAGAATAAGCAAATTATTGTTTAATAATTTTATTAATATCATTTTGGTTACTACTATAAAGCGCTCCTGGAAGTATTTAAAAAAACCCGCAAAGTATTTTCAGTATTTAGAAAAAATATTCTTACAAAATTGATGCAAATGTATGATTGTTATCATTTGTTTTTATATTGGAGCAAGTTACCATAAAAACTGATTATTTTGAGTTCTTTTATCAAGAATTTCACATTTATATATACTATATGAACAAACAATAAAATAGCCGACTCCTATTTACAAATTCTACAAAAGACCCTCTTTGAACAAGGACTAGAGTAAGAAGTAGGAACGCACACAAACATTTAAAGGAAACTTTGCCCAGTCACCCAAAATGATTAAGTTTAAGTTTCTCGTTAGCGTCCACATTGAAATTAGGCCCTGCATGAAATAAATTCATTATTCATTTAATACATTTTGAATCATGAAAACTTTCATACAAATACAATGAATACAAGTATTTGGTACGATTAAAACAATTATGGTATTTTGATTGTAGCAAATAATAATCAATAATATTGAATTATGGAAAACTTTCCTGCATTAATTTTGGGGAATTTCATTGGCCTTATATAGTTTCACTGTACAGACCAGTAAAACACCAGTATGAACGTACCCTTTAATATTGAACTTTATGGCTGCATCGTGCATAATATTCACAATATAGTTAACATGACTAGTACTAATGTAGACCGTAGAGCTAATAAGTTGCAATGAGTTATTAAAATACTCACGTAAAACTGCACACGAATGATGAAACCGTTGGTACCGGTACCGGTTGTTGGCTAACGTCGCGTAGTAACAGCTAAGGTTAAGGTTATGGAGGAAGACCACTGCTGGATAGGGTAAAGAAACTGACTAAAACCAAAGATACTTGCTGAAACCCAGCCTTTGTGTTATGTTTGTTATTCAATCATACTTTCCTGAGCTCATACTGCATGCACACCACGATAAATTCTAGTGGAGTAATTGACTAATCTAGCTAGCTAGTGCAGCTAGGTAGCTATTGAACTAGCTGGGCTGTACGTGGGCCCGGGAGGCAGGTGGGAGGGGGAAGCACGTGCACGCACGTGCCGGCCGCCGCGGCCGGCCGGTGTCATGCCAAAAACTGTCCCTCATTAGCATATCGCCACCTGATTGGTCCGCTGAACACGCACAGTAGATGCTGGACACTAT
>JAVCKS010016823.1:0-14778 GCA_032273685.1 Pteraster tesselatus
CTCCCTCCTGTCCTACCCCCCCTCCCCATCCTATGTCTTTCCCATCCTACATGTATATATCCCTCCCATCCCTCCTATATGTATGTACCTTCCCATCCCTCCTACTTCCCATTCCTCCTACCTTCCCGTCCCTCCTACCTTTCCCACTGCCTCCCACCCTACACTTCCTTCCCTCCCTCCTTCCCTTCCCCTCCCTTCCAACCCACCCCACACCTCTCTTCCAACCCACCCTTAACCCAGTACAGACCAGAGCCATCTAGAAGGCTTTAAGTTGTCTTGTATCTCTGTGCAGTATCATTATCTTTAACCCACTTTAACCAAAGCTATCTGATGCTGTACACAGAAGTGTCACGTTTCCCCCATGGCATTATAACTTAGTACATGTAGAATCCTCTTCATTGCATCTTAACGAACCGAATAGAGGAAGGGGAAGGGGGAGGGGGGATTGGGACAACCTGAATAACTGTGATGTAGTGTTGAAATGAATATGTATGCACTGATGTGTTGTGCGCTTCATCTATTCCCTCACACTTTAGGATGTGTTTTCGGTCTGTTAGCAGGGCTTGTGGCATCTATAATGGCTGTTTGGCTGAGAACTGTGTGGAAATAAAAATATATAATTAGCGCTAGACCACTCTCTTTCTCTCTTTGTCTCTCTCTGTAACCCCTTGTGGACATGTTTTAACCAGCCGGATATAGGCGCTTGTGCACGTACAGGAAATCTTACTCTCGATTTAGTGTTGTATTGATTTATATAATTTTGTTGTTATAAACTTCTGATAAATCTTAGAGGTACATGTAGACCGTGCAATATCAGTGTATGATCAAATATCAGAGAATGACATATTATTAGCTATTCTTAGTTCGTAGATAGATACATGTATTTCTACTGTAGCCCAAACCCCCAGCCTAACCCCACCCTCTCACGATCCCCTCTGATGCTAGAAAAGAATAACATGTATCGATAATTATCCGATATTGGATATTCCATCGAAACCGCACCCAAGTGCAATCCAGAGGGAAAAATGCTAGGCAGTGAATGACCCATCCAGTTTACAGGGTGATTTACGCTATCAGATCTGGTAGATAGGTGTACCAATTTTTGCATTTGGTGATTGTGAAGGCCCGGAGCATGTCTGACGAATACATGTACGCATACCTTAAGAACAATCTAGGTACCTACATGTACTGTAGGAGAAGTACATGTACATGTATGACCACGTACACAGTAGTGTGTATGTAGCACATGTACCTGCATTATTACAATATGTACACTTAGTACTGTACAACAAAATAAAACCTTTAATAAGCCTTTTTGCAATCTCACTCGTGGCAAGGATTGCGGGATTGTTTTGGGGAAAATGCCGAAAATTTGCATGAGTTTGTGAGTGAATTGATAACCAAATTATTATTACAGAATGTCAAGGAAGTTGCAAGAAAGTGATAGACTAGTTGTTTAGATAATGACAGAAATATAATCTCACAGGAATGAAACCTTTCAGAGTATCTGATGCACTTAGAAATAATAATTAGGTTTAAAACTAGTATACCCGTCGCCCGGATTGATGATTTGTTGATCAGATTGTTTCGCACACTGTTATGGTCTATTGCCCGTGTGCGTGTGCGTGTACTGCGTGCGCTGCGCAGCGCGCGCACGTGCTTCGTCCGCTGATGGCGACGTATTTGATGGCGACGCAGAGGAGGAGCAGCGCATTTTATTAGTAGTACATGTATAGATGTTGTTGGTACCCTTCCTTTAATACTTTGTACATGGCATGTTGGTTGTTTTTCTCTCAGCTGAATGGTTAGCAACCACTATGCACATATGCAAGCTTGCGAAAGGCTCATTGCGTACTGTTAAATAAACATTGGCAGTTTATGCAGTTGGTTTCTGCCGGTTCTCTTATTATACCTACATGTACACGTGTACGGGTACCTATACATGAATATCATGTTCTTGCTTGTATCTTTCTTCTAGCATGTAGTAAATTTAAAGGTTTTCGCTCTTACAAAATAATATTTCTGTCTATCAATTACAGTCAATTGATTTCTAGTCAATCGATTTGTTTAAAGTTCTGTGACATACATACAGTACTGCTACTGTATCATACTGTAGTTCACCCATGGACTCATGTGCATGTTGGCCGTGTTTATCCCAGATCGTTCAACAGCTTTCAGTCCCTGCACAGTAATTCCGAAGTGACCTATTTCTGCCGTTTTGCTGGGGACAATTTGTTTTGCCCCTCTTAGAACCTATGTACACATGTACATGTAGTAAAATGTTATAATGCATTGGGCATCCATTTAAAAAATGTACATGTCTTCTGCGGTTGTGAAAAACACAAAAGGCTCGTACAAATTCGCTTCCCTGAATAAGAATTTCGCAGTACTTACAAAAGTGTGCAAAATATGTACCAAATATGTTACATACTACACTGTACATGAACATGTACATTTAGGTCTAGTAAGGTGATGGGTATAGAATCTGTTTTTAAGATGATTTTTTTTTTACCGCAGATGCTGTGCCATAACTGCATTCTCTGATTATTCCGGGTATTGGTTACCTGGATATTCTACGTGTGCCGAGCCCAAAACTGAGTCAGGTCTCCATGTATTAAATGGGACGTACTTGTATACAATGTACGTATAGATGTACATGTACATCTACATACATGTACATCATGTGTTCAGTAATGGTACATGTACACGTATAATGAATTTAGATCAGAATTTGTGTTAGACATCCCCCCCCCCCCCAATTCCTATGCACAGATTGTATGCTTTTATCACTACAGGCAATACTGACCTCGTTCCCCAGTAGTGGGTCCAGTAATCTTATACTGGCACTGTAATTACCCCTAATAACTCCCTGGAAAGCTACTTACATTTGATTTTGTTCGTGGCGTTGGCGCCTAGATGTAATTATTATCTCGCAGTAGACAGCCGAGTGGATATAAATGCTATATTCAGGACTCTGCGAATCGTAGTCAGACACCCTAGTCAGATTAGTCTTAAAACCAAATGTCAAAGCGTGCCATTTTCCCATCTCCCTTCCTCTAAGAAGCGACTGATGGTCACATTTCACCACAAGTTTTCTTTCAATTACAGCCTGGCGGCAGTTGGTGGTACTGTATCATAATTTAGTTTGTTACTGGAAACAAGTTATCTGTACCCGGTACAGCCGTCAGCCTTTCGTCTCGTTTTCCCACGCACACCCACGCCATGCTAGCAATCTTCCTAACATATATCCTCCCCTGTACCGCTTTCCCTAGAGCTATTCCCTAGATGTGAAGCAATTCCACGATGACCTCCAACAGCAGCGGGAGTTCAACGCCCAACTGCAGGCCTCGCTCTCCGAGCATGCCGTGTCCGGGGCACACCCGCACCGCGAGGTGGACTCGCTGCACGCCGAACGTGACCGCCTCTCTAAGGAAGCCTTCCTCCTGCGGAAGACTCTGGAGGAGATGGAGATACGGATCGAGACGCAGAAGCAGACGCTGGCGGCCCGCGACGAGAGCGTCAAGAAACTGCTGGAGATGCTTCAGGGCAAGGGGCTGCCCACGAAACACCTGGAGGCCAACAAGGAGGAATCGGATCGGTTAAGGTCGAAGGTCGTGGAGGCGGAGTCGCGTATCTTGCAACTGGAGACGATGCTGGATCAGCGGGATAGGGAGAGGAGTCGACTGGTGGATGTAAGTTATAACATATTAACCAGAATTGTCCTTTTTGTAAAATTGTTTAGGATAAATGGAGGCCAGGGATTGAGATACAAGTACGATAGATGTCATTTTTAATTAGTTATATTATAGAAAGATCTTTAATAAAGAACTAAATGCCTTAGAGAATTTGAATTTGACCAATATTGCTACTTTGGCATGGATTTTAGTATGGAATTCACAGTTCCGTACGGAAGTTCTTTTTCAAATCGTACGGTTCAAATAATCAATAACTTATGTTGCACAAGTTATTTAAGAATCTAGCACACATGTTAAAAAACTTTAGACCCATGCGTAAATTCCCATTTTCCCTAATTGCCCTTTTTACAACCATCAACCCCTTTAATTTCATCTCCGTGCAAATTCATGCACCTGTGACCGATAAAAACTTGTTTCTGCTGACATGTACATGATCATTGATGTGATTCATACAATGTACAATGTCCTCCTGCTGGCCATGGCTGTAAAGAGGAACAAAATCCGCCTCACAATGACGGTATAGGAAATTATAGTGAGATATTTAGCCAACTAAATAAAAACAATTAATAAAGTTTATTAACCATACTCAAGAGTGCATGTTTCTTGTGCATTCGTTGGCTTCCTCACTATTAGGTGGCTTTAAAAGGGATGGCCAATTATTTAAAAAAAATTTATCTAAAAACCAATTGGCATTGGAAGTGTTAATCAAACTGTACCTAATAGAAAATTGTACCTAAATCATTTGAACCAGTTTTTGAACTATTTTCAATAGTGCATGTTCCTTGACCTGGAACCATTGTGTGGCTTACTCAATAAAGTAATGGTCCTGGTAATGATATTGGTAATACCAGTCCTAAACTAACCGAACCCAATAACCCCATAACCCTATAAATCCTTTAAACCTTATAAACCCTAAAACCCTAACCCTCCTCTAATCCTCCCTCCTCCTATAACCCCCAACCCCCACCCCCCCCCCCTATACCCCTCCCTCTATACCCCTCCCACTATACCCCCTTAACCCCCCCTTTCCCGTAAGGGCCGGTTCATACTTCATGCAAATATGAAGCGAAAATGATTTCATATGCTGCAAATTATGAAAAGTTGGAAAGTGTTCAGCTTGTGTGAATAATTAACAGCAAATATTAGTCATGACATAATTTTGATGTCAAATTTGCTTCGCATTCACATGAAGTATGAACCCGGTTTTACACTTTTTGCACTACGGGCAATCGGAATAGGAGCTACGGCATTCCCTCGCCCGGGCTGGCTGGTTTGAGTGGCAGCTAGCGGACAATGTACTTCAGTCAGAGGATGCAATTCAAGCTAACATAATCAGGTCACTGCGTGACACGACTTTATCCAAGGTAGACTTGTTATACGGGTTGTCGGTGCTGGTTGCATGACGGGATATGAGACACCGATACTATTTCCTAGCTTCGATGCCTTTGGTGACATTTACAGGCCTGTTATTTACGGTGGTGGGCAGTCAGGTTTATTTTAATAGATTACATAAACGTTGTGTACCCATCCCTCAAACGCCGATCTCGAACCCCTCCCTCGGACCTCCTGAATTCCCAACCCCCACAATCCCTACAACCCCAACCCTGCAAACGAACTCGCTCAATGCAAACACCCCAAACTCTGAAACTTGAAATTCATTTGTATAGAGGTTAATGAACTAATGGTTCCTATTTCCGTACAAATGCTGACGTGTGCCAGCATTATTTTGCACAGTGACTAAGATGTAACATCATGGTTTGAACCAGTGGTAGGGAACCATGAGCTACTAGATACCATACACACTACATGTACATCACCAGCTTAAAAACACCATAATCATCCATAGTACCAAACACTAAAACTGAACATGAGTCTGTAAAGAAGTACAGGTCTCAGCATGCTATCAGCCAATAGTTAGTGTTTTACGGAGAGTGTACAGTAGAACTAAATACAATACATACATCTACATACATTGTACATACACATCTATGTACATACATGTATACACCTAACAAACTTAACCACCATGTTCAGTGCTACGTTTTCCTGGGACCTTGGAGCGCCATCGGGCATCCAAGGGTTAATGTCGTCCCACAAACGAAAGTCCATAGGCCTACTCTGCTTACACTGTGTACATGTACATGTACATGTAGTAGTATGCACTTCACATGCATGTATTGTACTTTGTGTATGCACATTCATAAGTTGGCAGTTCCTTAAATACAAGGGTAATTCTGGCTTACTTTCTGTACATGTGAATCCAGAAACTGCTTTGCAGATATTTTTGGTGGAGGGCTTTTTAAATTGTTGGTCGTTTGATCAAGTTGGGGCATAATTTGTGACAATATTCCCTATAAAAATTGTTAAATATCAGGAGATTATTTACATAGCAAGGGTCACAAATCGTATCCATAACTTGGTGGAATGATTCTCATCGGTATTTATTTATGCATGCCTGCATACATGTATGTACGAGGCCTCAAACTTAGCCCGACAGAAAAGAAATTTCTCTGATTTCGTGATGACAGATAACAGATTCGTGAGATGTGTCTAAGAAATACTGTCGTATACAAATTAAATGCATGTACCGAAACGTCACGCACCCACACAGCAGCCAGGCCGGACATAAGTACAGTGCAGTGTACTTGTCCACGTACGTACATATGTACTGTAAATTACATATCAATGTTCATACATGCACTAGCTAGTTCTCTGCAGTGTCCTAACATTTGAACTTCATTTATTTCACTCACGGCAATGCACGTGCACTTCATATCATACAGTTATCATATCTATTTCCAATATTAAATATTGTCTGTACGCATTCCTGCATATGGCAAGCTGACATTTAATCCAATGAGAATATGTCACGCTGCACAGTGGACAAAATATATGTGATTGGCAAAAATGTTATACAGTTTGTAATATGGGTGGAAAAAGCACAATACTGTATGTACGTACATGTATTGTATTTTTGGTTAAACAAATCTTTCATTTACAGAAGAAACAATTGTAGGTTATAATACGAATGTGTAAATCTCTAGTTAAATTATAATACAGTTATTCAAATAAACATTTACCAACAAGGGACACATATTTGGAGAGCCAATCATATAGGGATTGGGTTTGAGAGAAGAGTTATTGAGTGATAAAAACAACACGTACCGTTTAGTACTGCTTACATACAGTAATGAGTAAAGGATGTTTGTCAAGAAAATGTGCAAGAGGTAGTTTGGTAATACCGTTCGTTACAAATGATATTCACATACACAAAAGTACCTGGTTGCATGGGGACAAACTTGAAGTCAACTTGGCTGATCGCATGTTTCTGCAGTATTGAATGAAAACTCTAAGTATGCTCTGATCAACAAATTTACTAATACTAAGTTAGCAAGATCTCTAAAAGTGTTGAAGATTGAAATCAATCGGCAAAAAGTATGTTTTTATTGATACAGTGTAGGTAATATTTTATAGTATACTTTGTTTTTATGACAGTTTGCTGTGACTGAAATAAACAACTGATTAATGTCCGCTTCTAGGGGGCGCCAGCCAGATAGATCTGTTTTTGAAACAAGGGTGCATTTGTGATCAACGCTATTAGGATAAAATGTTCATTTAGATGATATTTGGGCACAGTGATCTAGTGGTTATTGTGTCCAACTCTCAATCTATATAATCTGGGGTTCGAAACTGGGCCATGCAACCTGTGTTTATCTAGCGGTCCGAGGTTCGAAGCCCGCTGTGATCGTTGTGTTGTGTTCTTGTGCAAGACACTTTACTCTCAAGTGCCTCTCTTTTCTTGGGTGTAAAAGTAAAAATGGATAGGCCTACTGGAAAATTGTTGGTGAATCTGGCATGCTAGGCAGTAAACCTGTGAAGGACTATAGTATCCTTTACTTGTAGTGATTCTTGGGGCAAGGCACTTTACCGTCAAGTGCCACTCTCTACCCAGGCATGTAAATGGGCAATTTGGAATTGTTAGTGACTCTAAGCTATTTTAGTGGCACTATTAGAAGTGGGTATAGTGTTGATTTACATGCTACTATTTATAACTATAATGTATTTTAACAGCATTCTCCTATTGTATCCCCCATATTAAAATAAGGTTGGTTAAAACTTGCAAAATACAGTTTTACAGTAGGTCACAATTATTTGAAATATTAAAAAAAGTGTGAATTTCAACAATAACTGTTTAATCTATAATTGCCATGCAATTTAACAATCCTAATTAGTTATAGTATTATTCAAATTTGATTGTTCGAATCTATACCTGATAGATGGCTATTCTGACAACAATGAAATCAATTAGGCCAAGTAAAACAAAAAACATGTTGATCGTCCCCGCCTGCTCCGATTTTGGACGCCGCACCGATTTTTTTGTTATTTGTTATAAATTTAAATAACAAAATTAAAAAACACCAAAAAGAAATCAGCCCCAACAAATATTATAGCCCTAACTCTTATACCTACATGTATTTTCTAGTGTATCCTTCATTTTTATTGAGCAATTTCATCAACTTTCTTGCATGTAGGCCTACTATTTTCACAACGCAATTGTGAGAAAATCCTCATTGCGACTATCGTGTCATTCAAGCTATAAAATACTGTTTGTGATATTGGCAACTTGCTTAACAACTAGTGAACAGTTTGATATAAAATCATTTGTTGATCTACATTGCACCTTAATAACTTAAACGGCACCATAAAACCATCTTCAAATATGTTATGGCGGCCATCTTAGACATGGCGGCCATCTTGGAAAAAATAACAACAAATTGGAAAATAATAAGGGCCTCCCTCACCAACTTTTCAAAAAGTCAGGACGATCAACATATTATTTGTTTTACTTGGCCTTACTACCCCAAGTGAATTTATTAAGACTTATTGCTCTGTCAACAGTTGAGTCATATAAAACTATGTGATTCTCCCTCCGGCACATCGCAACATCGATATGCAGTAATTACAATTTGGACAGACTTATTAAAGGTCTACTATCCTCAGGCTGAAAGTGACCCCTTTATGTGGTTATAATGCGCAGATTTGAGCCTCAAATTCTAAGTTTGTACAATCTACTGCAATAACCACAATGTCTTGGTATTCCTTGAGGTTATTTCTACATGTGGTAATGGTGTAATGACCTCACATATAGCAGTTGATTAGCCATTTGAAAATATTCTTCGTGGTATTTCCCTTAGTGGAAGGTTATGATGTGTTTTTCAATTTGAGAGACTGTCTGGAACAGATTTTTCTTGTTATTGTACTTTCAGTATACAGTTTGATAATAACATAATGAAGTAATCTATAGCTAAGGGATTTACATACATGTACGCTGGTCAAAATTCTTAAAAGAGCAGGTGTTTTTTCCCATATAAATTAGGAAAAAAATATTATTTGATTATACTCTTAGTAGAAAGTTTAGTTACTTTCTACTTATAACAGTATATGTCAGGGCCGGTATTTATCAAGCAACTTAAGTCCAAGCTACAGTGCCTAAGTAGGTACTTAAATAAAGTATTATACTTAAGTGGAATTCTCCAAGCTACTTATATCTAAAGTATCCTACTCAAATCCACCCCTAAATCTAAGACACCTCTCGGGGTGTCTTACAGTAAGTCTAGATGTGCATTGGCTTTTTGAACCGAAAATCTGATCATTTCGTAAAGGGAGGTACTTGGAGATGGTTGAGTGTCAATTGCTTTTGGCGCAAATGGACACAAATCAGCGGCGCGCAATGAGGCGGGACTGACGTGTATTTCAGGAGAGGATGCATCCATTGGAAACCTACAATGACATTGAACTTTATCAAAGATATCACGGTTTGATCGTCGTACCAATTTAGACCTTGCCAACGTTGTTAGGGAAAACTTAGAACCGAATACTATCAAAGCTTGGCTTTTCCATGACTGCTCTAGTGGATACCGATCCGTGCACAGTCGTTTCCAGTGCAAAAAGGTACATGTACATGTATATAAGCCTACGACCAACGTATAACCCTGGATGAATTTATCTTACACAATGTGTCATCATGGACGCGCGAGCTGACCCATCGCCAAACCGCATAAATCTACATAAAAACAATGTGATTTGTGACATAGCCTAAGTCCTTGGAAACGACCTTTTCGACAGATCTAGGCACCATGCCTAAATTGGAGTATCCTACTTAGATATGTAGGTACTTACTGTAAGTCATGTTGTGAATTCCAACATAAGTATGGTATTTAGCTTAGTAAAGTTAGTAGGATACTTACCGCTTAGGCATGCCTAACTGAAGTTGCTTGATAAAGCCTAGAAGTCTATGGTGTGATTTTGAGATAGGTCATGTAGAAAATGAGCTCTATACAGATTCACTATTGAGAATTGGTATAAACAGAAACATGTACCATGCTTCTTTGATACATGTACCTACCCTTCTTGTCTACATGTTTAGAGTTGGTCTATCTTTGTACAATGTAAATAAACAAAATAGACGCTTCAGATGGATAGTTTGCAAGGGTATAGTGTCTCTACAATACAATGCAACAATTACATTTGATGTCCACATACTTTCTATTTAACTTTCTAATCAATATTTAGAAGTGCATGACGGTGAAACATCCATAATCTCCCGAGCAAACCATTTAATGTTTTACAAAGATTAACCCACTCTGTCAACAAGCTAAAAGCTAATTCTCAGTACTCGCAGTAGTAATTAGCACCGGGAATTTGCAGTTTTCATTTTTTGTGCCTATGCAAACTTCAATCCGCGCCTTATTGCCTCATGATTGTGTCTTTAAGTCATTTAACGCAAAATCTAATTACAGGAAATTGTTATCACGTATATCAGAAAAAACAATCTGACAAAAAGAGGCTGCTACTAGGGTTACTATATCAGAGCATTGTTTTTGTACCTTTTGAACATTTCACATTTTTAGGATAAAAGGTTTTATCACCCGACCGACGACGATACATGTATATTAATTTTAGAGTGGTTTTTTCTTGGTAAATTGCTTGCTCACAACATTACAGACTCTTTAAGAACAAGGCTCCTGATGATATTGCCCCATTAAAGATTTACTGAAATAGAAATTTATGTTTGGCTCTTTGTATGAATCTGTATTCTACACGGTGTCATTTTCTTGTAAGAAAATTGTTGTATGCTACATATATAGCACTTACCGTAAACCAGCAAATATCCGCTTAGAAATCTGTTTACAATCAATGTGCCGGTAATGCAGATTTTAAAGAGCTGAAAATATATTTCCATTTCAGTAAACCTTTAATGGTGCTCCAACAGAAATATGAAATGGTAACCATTGAAGCATGAGGGCTAGATGTAACTATAGTCAAATGGTTGCATGCAAGTAGAAGACAGCTAAGAAGATGTGTATTGGGAAAGGAAAATGTTACTGTTAAATTTGTTGTTTTTGACATAAAATCCTTGATGTTAATTACAGGCATCGGCCCAAACCAGGTCTCTGCACCTAATTTCAACCTAATCTGGATAGCTCCTTATAAAATGAAATAATTAGGCCTCAGTTGGATTGCGGTGGTTTTGGTAAAAAAAATGCTGGAAATATTTATTTTGAGAGAGCTTTTAAAATTGCTGGCAGTCGAAGTGTAATTTATTATTTTTATTATTTTTATTGTATAAAACAAAACTTGACTGAGAAAATCGGTTAAATTCTTCAAGTCTTTAATTTTGTTGTGACCTCAGGATGGCAAGATAGCATCCCTTCAGCATCAAGTCCGAGAGTACGAGGACGAACTGAGAAGAGTTCGATCGCTGGGATCATTGAGCCCGGAGGAGCGAAATGAACAAGTCAGAGAATTTAACGATTACAAGAGGCATTCCAAACTACTCAAGAGTCAGGTAACTTGACAGGGGGGATCTGAAGCCTAGTGAGCTGGATTGTAGTTGATACAGAGAGTTGCATGCCGACAAACATGAAGTCGACTTGGCTGATCGTGTGTTGCTGGAGTGTTGAATGAAAACTCAATATTTTAGGGGCTAAATTTAAGTATTCTCTGATTTGAAGAATATACTAATACTGAGTTAGCAAGATCTCTCAAATGTTGAAGATTTAAATCAGCTGGCAAAAAGACTGTTGATATAAACTTGATCATGCGAGAGCTATCTTTGTTTTGGTGTACTGTAGACAAAGATCCAGTAGCTGTACCGGTATGTACATTGTACATGTATGTACTAGGAAGTCTTTGCCCTATAATTTCTAACACCAAATCTATTTTGACCATTCGAAAGACCATTTTCACATTTTTGAAAATTTGTTATTTGTAGAAGTAAAATGGTGTAAAAATGAAAAGAGAAAAATCGCTACAACTTAATTTCACTGATTTTGTTTTATAAGACAAGAATCGCGGAAATGAGATTGTTGTGAATATGCATTGTCACCATCCGAATATAATCATTAATTAGTGAAATAATTGTACAAATGCGCTCTATATAATAGAAGCCCAAATTGACAGTATCCTTTTCTTCAAACGCTTACCATAGGTTGACCAGCTGAGGCTTGAACTCAGCAAGAAGTCATCGGACGTGCTAGCCCTACAGACGAAGATAGAATCCCTAACGCACCAGCAGCAGGACTATCAGGCCCATGTTAGTCTGCTCAAGGAGTCACTAGCTGCTAAGGAACAACACTCTAGTGTACTACAGGCAGATGTAAGCAGTCTTGGGGCTAGACAAGGCAGGGTTCAGCCATAATGTTTACACTATTGTATTGTAATGAGGATTGCATTCGGGTATTATATAATAGTACGTGCCAATGGTTTTTCACCTGATCTGAAGGATGGTGCAAGTATGGTTGAATGCTTTGCCCCGGGATATGAGTGAGATTTGAACCCAAATTCTGAAGACAACCGAGCTAGCCTGCTTGGCCACGACACAGTTCCCCTCCAATCTGGAGGGCATTGGCCGTGTGAAAGTGGGTTTATTTGGTGTCAGTGATTGATACAAGTTACCTGTTCATTTTGCCGATCAGGTTGAGGCGTTGAGATCGAGGCTGGATGAGAAAGAACTGACCATCGTCCGAAAAGAGCAACTGCTCAGCACACTCAGTACGGACAAATCTAAACGCTACTCAGAGGTCAGTGAACTTCGGGAGATGGTGGAGATCAAGGAACGGAAAATTGGCATCTTACAGCGAAAGGTAATCCAACAAAACTTGAGACTTGCTTTTGTTATGGTTTGTTGGGGATCTTGTAGCAGCATAGGTGGGATAGTTTCTATACTATGACCGGCTATAAGAATTTTAGACAAGATCTCGGGTTGTGAAAAAGGCTTTCGCTGACTTGAAGAGTTAGAATGCAAGGTACACATAATTCAAAATACAACATTATTTACAAAATATGAGAATGTACAGAATATAGCATGCAAGGTCTACATTCTCTAAAGTGTGTCTTTAGTGAAAAAACCCACAGAAGGGTCAACATATGACCCAAGGGGTCAACATATGACCCTCGGAGTCAACATGAGATCGAAGTGGTCAACATATAACCCTAGGGGTCAAAATATGACCCCAAGCTTTACATATGACCCCCGGAGTCAACATATAACCCTAGGGGTCAACATTTATGGGAAGAAAAATTTCTCATTATCTTGGACTATAAATTATTTTGAAGAAACATTAATAAAATCTGATAAAAAATGTAGTGTGTTCATTGAACTTTGAACTGTGTTGTGAACTTTGGACCTAATTATCTCCACTGTCTTTTGAAAGTAACAATATCACTGAATAACCTAAATTATATACATGCACCGTATAAATGGAAAGGGATAGAGAATCACAATATCAAAATCTCCATTTGAATTTTTGAAATTTGCATCTCAGTGATGTATGTGTTTTTGCCAAAGTCACTCATGTATATTTAATCCAATGGTCTGATTTTCTGTGTACATGTACTCGCCCTGTACTTTGCTGTTCTGGCTGATCCTCGGAGAAAGGAATAATCAGACAATATAATCAATGGACGATTACAAACTAGCTTTTAATATTTGATAAAAGAAGGTCTACATTAGTCACTCCCGGTCTATGTTGGCCATTAACCCTTTCGCTACCAAATTGTTTTCAGAATAAGGGTAGCGAGAACCGGCTAAAATTACACATTGTATTCTATTCATAACAGAATTACATAATATTGACTGGTATACATGGTATACATTCCTGTCGCCAATGGTAGTGAGTTTTACTGCCAAATTGTTATGAGAATGAGGCTTGGTGTAGAAGACAAGCAACATTGACTGGTATGCAAGAACATAGTTTTTGTTGTCTATTAGTCACCAGAGGTATTCAAAGGGTTCTAATTTTGTTCCCAGATTTGTTTGTTGATTAATCTTACATGTACATGTAAACTATGTACATTATAATGAAGTTAAATGCAATTTGCACTAGTTCACAGCTACGCTTACATGTATATGTAGTGTCTCTGCTTCAATACCTCCTTACCGATAAGTCTACTGTCCCAAACCCTGGGTTATTGTTTGTTGGAACATTAGTTGCGGGACACATTCCAGTTTAATGACTGCAACATTTCTGATAGTTATCTGTTCGTAAATCAAGATAAAGTTCACTGTCAGTTCTACAGGGCTTCATTATCTTTCAGTGATATTATCCCCCCAAAAACATTCCGGGGAGTTGGATTGGCCATTTGATTCTCATCTTTGGATATTCCAAAGGAAATAATGCACGGTGTTGTATTACAGCACTTTATACATGTACACGTGTGTCTCAAAGCATGTCACAATATTACCCCTGGTCATCAGGACATGAGATCAGAATGTGGTTGATGCTGGTTGTCAACCTACCAGGGGCATGAGAATCTGCTGGGCTGCGTGAGGTGAATTTGAGTTACCTCTTTAGAGCGAAGTGTTTTTTTAAATATGAGTGTACTTTCATGAAACTCCCTCAGCTCTTTAAAATGACCATCCTTCTCCCCGTGCTCTAGTTTCCCCGCCAACCAACCCTTAACCCACGGACATCACCCCACAACCATTATCACATCATCAGCGAATCAAGACAGCACAATTAGTCCCGCTTTATCCCCCTAAACTGATTATAGACAAGTTGAGATCCAAGGATTTATCCCC
>JAVCKS010016843.1:0-13684 GCA_032273685.1 Pteraster tesselatus
TTCAAATTAAATAAGCTATCGATTCCACTATAACAATTCGCCCAAATCCGTGTTCAATGTATACGGAAAAAATACCGATATTAATTACAAGGGTACCACACTAGTCACCAAATAAGGAGTTGCGGGGTATTCGACAATTGAGCTATAACCTGTCCTGGACCCACATGCACACAAATTAGGCCTGTGGTGTGCAAGCCTTTGGCACCTGACCTAAGCCTGACTCTACGTGGTCGGCTACGTCAGGAGGTTAGTTGATGAATGTTTTAAATGAACGTTTGTGTAAACTGATGAAATTTAAAGAAGACAGCTTGCTATAAATAATATGATTCAATCATTGGTGTTGAGACTTTAGTGTCAGGTAATGCAATTGTAATGTCTCATCTGTGATTAATCTTCCAGACAATCACACTCAGTGCAGTGTGCGCCCTATATAGCCCTAGCCTAGGCCTAGTAAATTAAGTACTATTATGGCATAAGCTAGACAAAAACAAGTAGGCCCTAAGCCTAGCTATAGGTTCTCTACTACTACTAGGCTAGTAGTAGTAGTAGGCCTACTACTACTGAGTACTGCTAGCCTAAGGCTAACATGATTGGTTTCAATTTTGCCAACCTGCAGTTGAACATGTGATGTTGGAACATACAAAACACTACATGGCCTAGCCCTAGGCTAGCTGTAGCCTAGTCTCTGGTGTCATAGATTTGTCACATGGATATAATTTTTAATGTTGGAAAAGGAAGTGACTGTTTCACCAGTTATGCTTAGTGGGTAATTCGTTAGGGTTAGGGTGTAACGTCAGGGTTTCCAACACTTAGTACTAGTAGTACGCCTATACAGCTGCAAAGCTGGCTTTGGTGAACTGGCTCCTGTTAAATGTGTTTCTATGCTTGTACAGGTCTAAATCCTGAGAATGTCAAAATGTATTTGAGTGCTAATCCTTGGCTTGTGGCAGACTTCTTGAAGGAGAATGGAGGAAATGATGAAACAAAAAGAAAGCTGGATTCACACTCCATTCCACTTCAAAGCCGAGACTCTCGTTATTCTCAGAGTCGTAGTGGTAAGAAACCCCAAATTTTTGTTTTACCGAATAAATTTTAGATTTAGTTTTAGTTTTTTTGTTGTAAATGTATCTCATTTGTATCATGCTTGTATCATAGTCCTCTCCTGACCCATATTTAATTTTAGAATTGTTTTTATTACAGAATGATATTATAACTATCAATTTTACTATTCGTACATGTGCATGCATTATTGGATTGTATAGGCCTTATTACATACTTTATATTTACTGGTAATATAGGAAGGTGTTCAAGGCAGCAAAACACACCAATGGACACTTTGGTAAGACATACTTTTTAACATAAAACATGTATTATCCAATTTCAGACTGATTTCGAATATTGATAAATTGGTATGCTTACCATTGTTTGTTTTATACACAGGCCTAGGGCATAAACCAAATAGTCTGACATAACCTGTTCAAATTTATGTTTATTAGGATGTAATTCATAATGAAATTGAAATCTATGACGTTAACATTTTAAGATGAACGATTCAGAGGGTGATAGGCATCAGACTCTCGACAAAATGATCAATATTATTGAAGAATCTACTGAAATCCCGCTCATGCTGTACCATCTGAGTGATGTTATTTCAAAAGGTGAGGTATTAATATTTTTCAGTTGAGCAGTGAAATCGACAGGGTGGTGGTTAGCGATGTACCCTCCGCTAACCGGGATGAATCACATTGCTATGAACATGAAATATTTGTAACAATAATTGCGGTTTGTGTTTTTTCTCCCATAATTCAGCTGTCGGAGCAGACGATTACTTTATGTACACTGTTAGCACCGATGGAAAGGTAGGATAAACTAAAGAAAGGCAAGCTTAAGTTAACATTTATGATGCCACTATTTAATAAATGTTTAAATAAATTCTTCTTTTTTTTAAAGGAAAACAAACATGACATTTTATTTGGTATATTCTGTTGATAGATAGTTTTATGTACAAACTATGTGCAATTGTATACATTTCTTTTATCTTGTTTTATTCCCATTCCAAAAATAAAACTACCGATTGCTATCAAGTAAAATAATTTTGTATTGAAAATTAATGGTTTATCTTTCTTTTATCATACTTGTAGGATCTGCATCTGTGTAGAGAATGCAATGGAAAGTAAGTGTTTCGTCTACATCCTTGTAATTGACAGTAACACAGCTAGACATTCAGGTTTAATAGACTGTGTGCATGAGATTTAAAGTTGTAAAATATTTTAAGGTCATTAGATCACAGCTGACCTTTTTGATTTTCAGTTGGAGTTTTAAGTTTACGGTAAATAGCTTTATTTATTTGGGCCTCAGAAGAAGTCCCTGCTGATTAAAACTCAAGTTTTACAAGTTTTAATGAGTGCTATCTCAAAGGAATGCCTTTCAAGTCTGTTTTATTTTAATGCTTAGATAAGAGTTAAAGAAGGCTTCCGAGATGGACGTTTTTTCACTACCTGATTTAACGACTTTACTGGCATTATTGCTTCTAAAGTTGCCATTGACAATGTCAATCTTGAAATTGTCTGCAAACACGTGAGAGATTTAAGATGACTGTTCAATTCATATCTGTACTATACCCCTTCTGTTTTTGCTCTAGAATCCAACTTGTAATGTTTGGACCTGTCTGTCCAGGGACAACCATCTCAGCCTATGTCGCATACAAAAAGGAAGCTGTCATTGTGGATGACATTCTTGGAGTAGGTTTATAACTATCTAGGGATGGGTAGGAGGGTTGGGGGATAAACTTATGGGTGTTATAGACATGTTTTAGAGGAGGGGGTGGGAGGAGCTAACACCCCAAAACCCCCTCTGGATCCTTCCATTGTTATGAAATGCATTATTGTAGCTACTCATCATAATATACGAGCATTTATGGGAAATGGAACTTGTTAGTCATTGGTGTAAATGACCCTCTTTTAGAGATATTGACAGTTTTTCCAAATTGTTCAATTGAAAACTTGGTGTATGGTGAACTATTGACCCGTGTGGCTTAGTACCAACTCCACATTTCCCTACAAGTAGATCACTGTCTAAACCTACCCTTGCCTCTGCCCGAAAATCAATGGCTGCTCTACAAGACGTTATTAATTTAATAAGGTCTAGGACTTAATGTGTTGTGACAGCCGAGCTAGGTAACTTAACACCTGTACAATTGGTCATGTGGATTTCCTTTAAACTATTCACATCCTTATGTCATTATCAATCATAAGTACTGCTTTTTCTTCAAAGGATGAAAGATTTCCCCGAGGTACAGGTATTGAAAACAGTAGCGCTCAAGCCCTGATGTGCATGCCTGTACTGTTGCCTAATGGTGAAATCTCAGGTAAATAAGATCAGCAGACATGATTTCCCTCAAATTGATTACAACCGCTATGCTTTCCTGGACTGCGCTACATCAACTGAAGGTGCAAAATATAGCTTTCGAATATATTCTGGGATCTACATAATATTCTAAAATGGCCTATGGGCTTCAAGTTACTTTGTGACTATTTAAGGAAGATTTTTGTTTCGTTAATTCAACATTTCAAATTATTTCTCAAGGTGAAATTTGTCTAAAATCAGACAGTACATCTTTTAAATATTTGGTGTAAAAAATAGAGAACTATTATGGCATACAGTAATAGAGAGGTTTTGCACGTTAACGATACCGTTTACCTGTACGAATTGATCAACAACTTGTGCCTTGATGGTGTTATGTGCAGCCGTTGTACGCAACATTTCCACACAATGTACCGGTACGTATATATTGTCTGCCAATATATGCATTATACTGTATAGTCACTGTGTATCTACAATTCAATTGTTCCTAGTGTAATAAACTCCTTAATTTCTTTAAATAGCGGTTCTGCAGCTGTCTAAAAACATAGGAAGTGTTCCGTTTACCGCAGAATCTATGCAGGTGAGAGAGGTTAACGCTATTATAGAATATGAAGCTTCTTAGTGGTACAGCCTTTAGATTGTTGACAATTCAGCCCAGGTTTCAGACTTTGGTGCAAAACTATTTTTTATGAAATGAGCACTTCTATTGGAGACTCTACGGTAATTGCATTAATATCTAGGCCAAGGGAAGATGGCTGAAAGACCTATCTTTCCTACAACAAACCTATGCTTTTATTGTAGACCTTTTGTATGTTCAGAAAGATGTTTTTATTAATGTACCAAGTCAAAAGTTGGCCGGGTAGACCTTAGCAAATTACGGTATGCCACAAGAATCAAGTTAATAACATGCATCCAAGGAGATTGGCTTTATGTAAGAGACTTTATGAACAATGTGACAAATCAGCCCCTACCATGATTGTCAAACGTTTGTGTACCCAAACCTTTGACTGGTTACTAGTTTATACATATTTTTGATCAAAAACCCCACTCTAGCTATTCATATAATATGCACTAGAGTCCTAGATATTTAAGTGATATTTCGTTTCCCCCCACAGATTGCCTCCACATATATGCTTTGGGTAGGAATAGCTTTGGACAAAACTATGGTATGTATAGATTTACCCCCAAAAAAGTTTATCAAAGATCACTTACTTTCAACCCCAGCAATTAAAAACACTCTGAAGACTATTGCAAATTCTGAAGATGAGACTTGTGTATTATTAGAACAAGTATACCGGTTTAGGCTATAGTTTCTTATTTCCTTTTGTATGTCAAAGGTCAGCAAGTAGGGGCTACTGTCTTATTTCCTTGTGTATGTCAAGGGTCACCAAGTAGGACCTATACTGTCTTATTTCCTTTTGTATGTCAAGGGTCAGCAAGTAGGGGCTACTGTCTTATTTCCTTTTGTATATCAAGGATCAGCAAGTAGGAACTACTGTTCCTTGCTGATAAGATGAATGCCGTTTTGTATTTTAATATCCAAACATTGATAGGCAACCCTGTTTAATTTTCCAAGAACATAGGCTCTTGCTTCTCATATAAAGTTAGCTATAGACAGGTGGACACCCCAGACGGCTATTTTACCTGTCAATTAGTCAATTGACCTAGCAATGGCATTAATAATACATTTACCGGTATAATATTCAGTATATTTATAATACAGATGTGTAAAGGTCTGATGAAGCAAAGAGCTTTCAATGACTTCCTTTTGAAAGTATCCAGGTATATAGGAAGATAACTAAAGCGGTGTTCATTATCCTCCGAGGATTTCTTTCAGTCTCGTTGAACGAAATTGTCACAAAATTACAAATCGTTACAAGGTTCTTACTAAAGTTCTTATTTAAAGTTCGTACTAGCTAGTTTCTATTAAGTTTTTTTTTAATGTACCGTGTGATTTCAGACTGGAATCCTTTTATGTTACGTTGCACAACGTATTAGATACTGAGACTTGCATGAAAGTAATTTTTAGCAGGAAAATACTCTGTGACTATTGGATGTCGTTTTAAATGTAGGGCAAACCTATCAATTCAACATTTAGTCATATTTCTCAAGGTGAAATCAGTCTGAAATCAGACAGTACATCTTGAATGTCAATGTTCTACTGTTTTATTGTATCAGTTCGTCATTAATATCTAATTTGAATTTCTTTGACGTTGTTCAAAGTCAATGGAAATCTGTTTGTACTAATATTTTGAAATGATTAACATAGCCATGTAGTTATGTTATTTTAAGTTCAATAATTAAAGTTACTAATTAAAACATGTGTTATTAGTGTTGTATCAAGAGCAGAGAACGTTGGGAAAAAATTTGTGTGTAAATAGAAGATAAAGTATGCAGCCAAAATGTTAAAGTTTGCTTGGAATAGAACCATGATTGTCACTCGATGTGACCATGAGATATCTTAAAAATCAATGTTCTTAAAAAAAATTACCTAATTGTTTTGTGTTCGTAAAAGGCAATATTCGATATAAAATTTACAAAGTGGAAATTACTCTTGTCCATTACTATAGGTTAGCTGTGTTGGGTCGAATACATGATACAAAGGGTTTCCAGAAAATTCACATTGCTTTGACTGTGGGAATCGAACCACTAATCATTGGAGTTCCGGTCCAATCGCTCTTGCCATTAAGCTATCAAGGTTCCCTGAATGTTTTCTAAAGTGTGTCAAAAAATCAAAAACATTTAGGAACCTCGATAGCTTAATGTTATAAGAGTGATTCAACTGGAACTCCAGTGATATGTGGTCCGATTCCCACAGTCGGGGCAATTTGGATTGTCTGGAACCCTTCTGTACTCTCTTCTATTTTGTTGTGGTGAATTGTTGGCATGTAGCAGATACATGTGCAAGCTTTGTTACTACTTTTGTCAAACTTTATTTCTCCGTAGTTATATTATTTTCCTGTTTTTTCTATTTCTACTTCAGGGTTATCTTTGATGATATAGTTGCCATCGATACGCTAACTGAGCACATCATTGTAAGTACAAACTTAATAATTTTACCCACACATTTGTTTTGGTGTAATAAATATTTACCTGTAAATTGAACCACTACCGGTAATCATTGGAGTTGCAGTCTACCGTAATCGCTCCTACCATGAGACTATCGAGGTTCCCTGGATGTTTCTGATTATTGAACACATTTTTTGTATATGTAATGCTACAATTTCCAAGAAATTTGCCAAGAGCCTTGTGAATGCTGATCGGTGCGCGCTCTTCCTACTGGATCCCAAGACGCAGGAACTTTACGCCGATCTCTTCGATGACGGTCAAGAGGTTAACGGACAACCAGTCTTCTCCAAAAAACAGCAAATCAGGTAAATTATTGTATTAATTAATAGCGAATATAAAGTATGGTATAATTACTGGCATTGCCTGAATAAATTCTTCTTTTTATTGAGAGACCATAGTGGCCGAAGATAAGCTTGTCTCTAAAGGGTTAAAAAAAATTTAGACATAAGGTTTACTTTGACACCATATTGTTACCCAGCTGTCTATTTATTGTGTCAATTTCGGCGTATTGTTTTTTGAAAAGGTTTTCCATAGAGAAAGGAATAGCAGGACACGTAGCCAGAACTGGGGAAGTTGTAAACATCCCTGATGCTTACAGTGATCCTCGTTTCAACAGGTATATACACATTAATGCTGGGCTGCCGTGATGATTGAGTGACCCGCTCTGCAAAAATGAGTTTCATGTCGCCGAAAACCTTCAGTTATAAAAAGTATTTGGCTGGAAAGAGTGTAACACCAGCTATATTTAGATATATGTTTGACATGCATTTTTTCCTTAAAAAGTTATTTTTTGAACAAAAAATACTAGGTTATAATGTGCTTAAATCTTTAGATAAATTATACTGAAATAAAGGTTTTGCAACATGCGACTCATTATTGCAGAGCGGGTCAACTAATCCGTACCCAGATATTTTGCCGGATCCCACATTCCGTAATGCACGTGGGACCCTGGGGGCCCAAGACGGTTTTCACCTAGAGTCGCACAATTAAAGACTGTAAAAGGTAGAAACGTTCCCGCAGTTTCACATTGAGATAAATTGTACAAAAGGGCTCGATTAACAAAAATCATCCCAATCATCACGTTGCCTTACCTTCATACTCTCATCATCCTAGTCAGCAATTTTCATGAAGACAACTATCTGTGCCTAATGTATCTAAGCAGTTATACCTACATTGTTTCCCCGATTAATTATTGATCTGCGTTAACTGTTGATACAGTGCTATTTCAATATCTGGTAGCTGCCACTAAATTAGTTTGGATATTTGAATATACCAAGTTTTCAATAGTGCGGTAGCTTCCTGTTGCTTTCCACAAACTGAAGAAACAATTATGGTTTTAGAGAATGGAGGAAAACCAACCACAGTCAGTAGGGAGCGAAAAACCCAATTGATGTGTTAGCACCATCAGGGTTAAAACCTGAGGAACTACAGTGGAGAAAAGTACCACTCCGACCACCGGACCTTCTAAGTTTTAAACAAAACAAAGGTTTTTTTTAACTTTTATACGTATATACTAGGCCTATATGATATCATCAAGTAGGGGTTAAGCCTGCAGAATATTATCTTTGGAATGATTTACTAACAAAACTATTTATACTGTACTTTAACAAGAATTATCTTTGAGTAATAGGACATTTCCCCATTGGAAAGATCTGTACCACGATGAACCCCAATTATCAGTAATTGCTCCTTTGCAGAGAGGTCGATATCCGTACGGGCTACACGACCCGGAGTATCCTCTGCATGCCAATCATGAGTCACGGTGCCGTTATCGGCGTAGTCCAGCTCATCAATAAGAACGATGAGAATCAGAAGGCCTTCGATAGGACGGACGAGTCCAACTTTAGAATGTTCGCTGTCTACTGTGCATTGGCTCTGCACTACTCGAAGGTGACATTATCATTTATGAGATCTTTAAATATCATGTAAATCCCTTCATAAACTGATTCCCCCGATTTTAGCTGGTTTGGCTACTTAAATTCATAGCCTTACTGTAGCATGTATGTGCTACTGTGGGTTAGACTTGTACCAGGTTAAGTAAAGCGGGTTTCCTTGTCGAGTGTTGAACAAACAAAAAATTCAGGAAATTTATCTGCATTTATACCTAGATCCGGCTCAGAATTAGATCAGTTTCCACGCATTAAACATGAGTTCCAATGATGTCAGTGGGAAAATGCCTATAAGTTCTAGTTCTCCATATGTTTCTCACTACGCCACTGGATGTGGATGATTACCCACAAGTTATTCTTGTTAATTTAGAAAATGACAGTGACAATCACCTAGCTGACTGTATTTATTATTCCTAATCAAGGTCTACAGTAGTATCTTACACTGTGAACGCATCCTGGGGGTTACTAAGAAACAGTTAGCCTTCTACACTTCCCCTACTAAAGAGGAGGTGGAAAAACTCCTCACCAGATGGGCTAGACGTAGCGTAATCCCACATGACTTGGACAGGTATGTCAATGAGCGTTCCTCGTGATGACAAGGCTCCTTATCCTCTATTTAACTCCCCTGGTGGGTTCGAAGATGATATTATTGATGCAGTCCCGAGATGGGAACGGACCATTCGGAGGCAGGAGGGGCATGGGATAGTCGGAGGTGGTTTAGGTAATAGATCCCACTGCTTTCCCTGCCTTCTCTTCTCAATTGTTTTAGCGCTATTTTCTGAGTAAAACTTTTCTCCGGCTCGGATAGAACTATGCCGGGTACGACGATTCTCAGCAAGATGGTTCCATCATCATAGTGATTGCATCATCAAATAGTGATTGCTTCAGCTGGTCTTAGGGATGCCTATATATAAGTTATATTAATAACAGCAGGCCATTTGTATCACTCTTGTTGGTAGAATTTAGATCACAGCTCTATACAGATAATAACGGGCTGGTTATTGAGCCATTATATACACTCTAAATTTACTTTGTCAGCTTCAGTCAAAGGCTAGCGCTCATTTGACTAATCAAACCCATCAGCCACCTGTACCCCCTCTCAAGGTACCCGCTATTCAAATTAACACCTGGGTGGAGAGTAGCAACTTGTGTTAAAGTGGCCTTATGAGTAAGCTTCATGGCGAGTACACAGTCACTGATTGCAACAACTTAATTTGGACTGAAACAAACGACTGGGAACGAGGAGCCTTGCTTTCAGAGAACATAAATGTCTATTAAACCTAGTCTTCCACTATGTACCTCGATATTTGTACATCACCTAAACTGTGACAACCTTACACTTCACTCCTCAAATTAATTGCTAATAATCCGTGGGGACAAACACAGCTGTTGTGTAGCTTGGCTGGTAATAATGCAGTGATATCAAACAGGATAGAGCTTAATACTGCTAATACTACATGTCCTTAAATCGCAAAGGTTATTAAGCTGCAAAAAGGTTACTTTGTTATAACTGAACACAAGCGATCACCGTGAAAATGCCAGGCTGGTAGTAACTGTCACCGTTGGGAAATAACATCCATCCATCCATTTATGTGCAAAGGTCACGGTACAAAGGGTATTATTACATAAACTCCACTAGTCTTAGTCATTACCATGCATCCGTATGAGTTAAGTATCCTTATTCTCTAAAGATCATGTAATACCAAGCTTCAAAAAGGTTACTGAACACAAGCGATCACCGTGAAAATGCCAGGCTGGTAGTAACTGTCACCGTCGGGAAATAACATCCATCCATCCATTTATGTGCAAAGGTCACAGTACAAAGGGTATTATTACATAAACTCCACTAGTCTCAGTCATTACCATGCATCCGTATGAATTAAGTATCCTTATTCTCTAAAGATCATGTAATACCAAGCTTCAAAAACATATGTTGTCCCGTTTCAGACCGAGTTTATTTTGAGAATGTAAAATTGATAACTTGGTGTGTTGTTAGCTTTACTATATGATATGGCAAGGAAAAAAACCTCCAATTGCAAATGAGCAATACAGAGTTTATTCTTGTCAGATGACTTATAGGCTGGCAGCATTTTGACAAGAAAATACTTTGTAACTCAGAGTACGTGGATGTAGTTTTGTTGTCATTAATATAAGTTTAAAATTAATTACAAGGTCCAAATACTTTGACAAAGTGCTCACTGTTTTCTTTGATCGCCCAGTTTTGAGTTTGATTCTCGGCCACACACCAGCGTCTTTTGCGACCTGCTGCTGCATATGGTCCATCGACTCTTTGGAGAAGATTGGTAAACATTGTAGAAATTCTTTTTGATATTTTTGTGCATTTCTGAAATTAATAAAGATATTATTATGTATTTCTGGTAATAAAACTTGGGATTCTTCTAGCACTATAGCCCGTAGCCAGAAGAAATTATGTTAATGTATCTGACTATTTGAGTCCACACATTTTGGACTATTTGAGCCCACGGGAATCAAAGAAATAACCCACAAGATGGCCGCTAGTTGTTCAATACGGTCTCTAACTATTTGTATTAATTGCGATCCTCTTCGTTTTTGTTCCAAGTTTTGACCTGGATATATTGACTGGATTCTTGCTCAAAGTAAAGAAGCGATATCGCCCCAACCATTTCCACAACTTTATGCATGCCTTCAATGTGGCCCACTGCATGTACACTCTACTGATGCAGTCGCCAGGAATTTTCACCGACATTGAGGTAAGCAGATTGAATAGGTTGATCCGTGAAAAAACTTTGTGGGTGCTCTCAAAGGTCACTAAATGCTTGGCCTGTGCGTACATAGAAAGAGAATTGGTTATACACTATAAAAAACGTAACCTTTTTGGCTACCATTATACTTTCGTTAACCCGGTTCCATACTAAGGTTGTATAGACACCGTCTTGACATAAAACTTGATGAAAAATGTGGTGTATGGCCGGAAAGCTGTTATACTTCTAAAACAATTTGGTTCTGAACGGTTCCAGTGAGGTTCCTAACCGCTGTTTCTGTTACAACAAATCGGTAGTTAAGGAGTTAAACTACCTCGCCAAATTGAATTACGACCACCAATCCTAAAACAGTATCCGATATTTGTTGTGTTAGTGCCAGGTCATGTTCGTTGCCTGCCTCTGTCACGACTTGGACCATCGTGGATTGTCTAATGCCTTCATTCAGAAGTCTGACTCGCCTCTGGCAGACCTGTACACCTCCTCCATCATGGAGAACCATCACTTTCAACAGGCGATGAATATCTTGCAAGAACCTAGTTCTAACATCTTCTGTCGTCTTCCGGTCAATACCTACAAACAGGTATAATACCTAATAACAAGTTTCCTTTGAGCACTTATTCCATCTCGGCGTTATAAAAATGCTCCAAGATGCATTCAATTAAAATATGAGTTAAAACATCAACATTAAAATACAATTGATTTCAGACTGAATTGCCCTTGAGAATAATCTTCAATGACATAACATTATACATACTTCAAAAAGACTATGTTTGATAAAAGAAAAGAAAAAAAACAGCATCTTTGCTTTCTACCATAACAGGTGGTTGGTCTGATGCAGCACTGCATTATCTCAACAGATCTTATGCTGTTCTTTGGAAATCTGAAAGAAGTAGCCAAACTCCAGCTATCTAACGCCTTTGATTTTACATTGCCTGCTCATAGGTGAGTATTTAGGACGATAGGCCTGATGTCGAACCACAGCACAAATAGCACATATAGTTCAAATGCAGTCAATTTAGTTTGGTTTATTGATAATAGAGTTGTATATGTGAGTACTCTATAAGACAATGAACATTACTGATGTCTCCTCACCCCAACCCCCCCTCCCCACCCACTCATTTAATTAGGCCACATACCATCACCTATGTCTGAGAAAGTTAAACCAGTATTGTCTTATTTACATATCCACTTTTGCAATTTGTGACTTGTGAATTTCTGCACTTCCGCAAATTTCTCCATCCTGTCTTTATATTATCAAAAATGGTATAAAGAGTATAAATGAACAGGTTTTATCTTTCTAAACATGTGAAACAATTTTCTTGCTAAAGGTTAAAGGCCCAGGCTCTAATGATGACTGCATGTGATTTGTCTGCCACGGCTGCACTCTGGCCCATTCAGAGAGAAATCGCTGAAGACCTTTATGTAGAATTCTACGCTCAGGTGATAATGTAGTTTACATTAAATCATCGTGATAAAAATAGTGACTGCTAATCCTATCCCTCTATGGAAGGCTACAATAATATTTTTTTTGTATCAAAGCCCAATTTGGAATCGGTAAAGGTTTTTTCAACTGAAATAAAGTAAAATCTAAAAATTGGTTACCCCCTCAATACCGACAACCAACAGTGCTGTGCAACTCATTTATCCTTGTTTCGTGGGGACACTGGCAACGTAGATATCTAGTACTCCTTTTTCTCCTCACAAGTGCAGACTTGTGTTGAAATCAATGTACTTGATCTTATTATGTGTGTGTGTGTGTAGGGAGATGAGGAGAAGAAGCTTGGTCGCCAACCGATGGAGATGATGGATAGAGACAAACAAGATACCTTCGCTAAACAGCAGGTTAGAAACAGATACGCCAAATTAACAAAACTCATGACTACCATGGTATTTTCCATCTGAGCAGATTAAGCGATGTTCGGTAAATTGCATCATTTTGAGTTCTTTCTTGAACAGGTTGAATTCCTCACTAATGTGGCGATGCCTTGCTTCTCCACCCTGTCGGGATTGGTTCCTGCTGCTAAGAGTCTCACAGAAGGATGCAAGTCAGTAGATTTCAGTGTGACCCAATATATTAAACTCTGCCATCTTTCATATCTATTCGTACAGAGTCCTTTGTACGAGTTTTGTTTTTGTTTTTCCTACTTTCATCTCTCTGTGATCGCTTGGTGATATCAACAGCTTATATTATCACATTGAAGATATTGGTACGATTCTGATATGTACACGCTCATTAATCTTTTATTGCTGTTTTTTTTTTCAGAGACAACTTGGTACAGTGGCAACAGGAGGTCGAGGGGAAGAGCACAGCAATGTGGGACGTGGCAACATCAAGGATGCCTTCCTCAACATCCACGAAAAAAGTTTAAGATGCATAGAGCAGTCTCCATCTGGAAACAAGCACGAGAAAATAAATCTGAGATGACAACTGCTTAAATAGCAATTCCGTGGAAGTTTTCTCCATGCTCAAATATAATCAAGAAGAAATAAATGATGTCAAACTACCTTCCTATTCAAGTAAATCTGAGATGACAACTACTTGAATAGCAATTCCGTGGAAGTTTTCTCCATGCTCAAATATAATCAAGAAGAAATAAATGATGTCAAACTACCTTCCTA
>JAVCKS010016843.1:19122-30953 GCA_032273685.1 Pteraster tesselatus
GTGCTTATACTCTTATACATGTAGTTGTGTTTGTTCTTATAGTTGTGTTACTCTTATAGTTGTGCTTACTCTTATAGTTGTGCGCACTCTTATAGTTGTGCTTACTCTTATATTCGTGCTTACTATTATATTCCTGCTTACTCTTATAGTTGTGCGCACTCTTATAGTTGTGCGCATTCTTATAGTTGTGCTTATTCTTATATTCGTGCTTACTCTGATACTGGTATATCTTGTTGTGATTAGCAAATTTGAACATGGGTCTATACCTGTATAATTCCGTGAGTATAGTTTAAGCTACAACTTTTTGTTTCTCAAAGATTTCATTTCGATTAATCCACAAATAGTGATCTCGGTGGTGTAGAGAACCGGTTGGTAGTGTGAGAATCGTCTGCTTATACGTTTACGCAGTAAACGTCATGTGCTGTACATAATACGTATTATTATTAGGTCGTGTTCGGCCCCATGCTGCCGAACAACTGTTGTTTTATTCGATAATGTTCAGACTGCTCCGTCCCCCCGTATATTGTGGTATATTACTTAGCCTTATACCCATGAATTAGCTGCATTTAATTGGCATCAATCTACACGCGTGGCTACTAGTTTCCTACATAACTGCTTTCCACCTTATTTGTCATAACGTTGACATATTATTACTTCTCACACGGAGAACACTTCCGAGCACATTTTTTTCTTTTCATTTTCAGGATATACGTGTACATACAGTTTTCAGTTTTTGGGATGAAATTATATAGCTAGCTAGACTTAGATTACACGATTGATAAACTTTAGATGTTGGAACTCGGGAGGAAATAACGATTACCCGATGTAAGACGGATGGGATTTCTTGAGGGGAATTACTTTGTGTTAATGTCCATGCGCATGGACTTCCCTTGTCCCTCAACATTAAATGGGTCTCCGACACTCTTTGCCCCGAGGGCCAGACAACGCTCGAACAACAACACGCGAATCCAGTACAAAAATAGACCGAAATTGACTGATATTGGTGGGTGTTTTTCTCTCTCTTTCTCTCTCTCTTCTTTTTTTTTTTTTTTTACTGCTGTTTTTTGTTTTTTTAACTGCTTGATTACCGACGGTGTTTTTAACTCTGTACAAGAAGCGTTCTTGTTTTTGTATTCTTGCGTTAACCTCGCAAAATCTACTAAGTAATCCCACTGATTTGGTTGTTATCCCAACTACATAGGTAGTTGACAACATTATCACTTAAAGGGTTAACTTGTTTGGATGTCTGGGACAAATAAACCCATCCCGAGTCGATTGACGATAATTGCGACGTGCGGTGTTTTTTGCTCCATTTTCAGAAGTTATCAATTTACCTTTACCAGTTGTTTCAAAATCATCAACTTGCGAATTATACCCGTGGATGACTTCGGTCAATCACCATTATACGTCAAAGCAGCCGGTGGATTTCCTGTGTACATCGCCTCTCGTTCGAACAAATTCAAAAGTTCTGTTTTCCTCCTCTTTTTTTCTGAGTTGGCTTATGTTGTCACAAGTATATAGTGTCGAATTTATAGTAAGACGGTTTTAAACGATTGATGGCTGCATGTAACCTCTGTTTGGGCAATCACCTTGTCGCATCCAAAACTCTGTAAGACTATTAGGCCCTAAAGTAAATAGTTTGTTTGTACACATCACGTTACTGTATAACCCAGTAACATTTTCAGGGGTAAAACACCAGCCGCTTAGCATCGGCGGGGTGTTCGGTGGGCGAGTAGTGAAGACGTCTGCGCTAGAAAACAGGACGTCTAGGGCTCGATCCACACCCGAGTGCCTTTGGATTTTCTCTAAAAGGTGCTCAAACGCGTTAATGAGTATACAGTGACGTCATCATACGTACTGAGTATACGATAATGTGCTGTTACATTCAAAAGCTGCTTTTCGGAATCTGGTGTGTGAACGGGTTCCAATTTTACTTGCATGTATAGGGCCTATATTTAGAAATATCTTTCCCTGTTTCACTCCAACTTCTTGTTAGATCACGCTTATACAATCTGTTTGTGATACCGGTATTCAGCCTACAGAAAACGACCCACTTTCTGGGGCTTATTGTGTGTGAATACAGGGTCACCCGCACAGGTCTCTTGATCTCAGAGTTCACTTGATCCCGGGTGACAGGTGAGTTCACCCGGGTACAAGTGGGAGGCTGTGCACGGGCGAGATGTCTGGATTTAAACAACGGCCAGCCCACACCTTAATAAGTCAGACAAATGGAGAACTCAGGGGAGAGGAAATTGCCAAATTGTTGATAAAGGCACCACACTTCTTGCGAAACGTTTCAGATGTCGGGCCCCATTATAATACGTTAATACTCATCACCAAGGAGAATAAGCATGTAGGCTTGAAAATGACTGGTTGATTTACTTATCTTAACAGAAATTTCTGTAAAGTCACATTCTTTGTTCAACTTAAAGTGTTAGTTGTTTGTATATACAAGAGCTATACGTGATTTAACGATACGATGATATTGGATATGATTTAAAAGGGTACTATCGTCATGGCCAGGGCTATATTATGACGCCCTCACTCGACTGTACGCGTGGATCATTAGAACCCCGAATTTCGAATTTGCATGGGCCGCAAAAAGGCGAAAATGTACCGAGTTGAATGTTGCCCGTCTTTAACCTAGCTCCTCCATGTGTTTATGTATAATAGGAAACGCACACCTTTTTGGCCGTCTCACGCAGCCATAGTCATAGCAATAACACTGTAACATTTTTACAGCTGTACCGGTAACTGCTCGGCACACCCATTGTACTTGTACGAATTCCAATCCGAGGGTTCTCCACGCCAGTATTGGGGTATATCATCATACGATTTTCATTAATTACATTTAATTGTCATTGATGATTTTTAACCTCCTCGACTCGAGCGGAGGCATCGAATGTCGACATTGGCGTCCGGAAGACGGCGTTGCGTGCGAAAATGCGTAATGGTTACAGAATATTCCGGGGTGAAAAACATTCATGGCGTAATTACCCTGGGGGACTCTGCCTCCGTTGAAGACTTAAGTGGAAACAGATCTTGTCATAAGAGGATGGTGCCTAGTGGTTTGATCAGGGGGGATTACTGTAATGATGGCACGTCTTGTACGTCCGGCAACAAGAAAAGTCAATCCGTGGCCAACTTTTGCAAAAATGTACCCAGTGGTGAGTCAATGTTGTGGTTATTTTGTATATTTTCTAAGACGTATTCCTCCAACAACTTCCCATCAGGCGTCCGTGTTAACAATAATACACGGCACGAAACGACTTGATTGCAATTCGGTATTTTCGCGCCCGTGTGCCAGGCATTTTGTCGTTTAACAAAAGAGTGCATGGCATTCACTGTATGTTAGTTTCCGCGGGCCCTCAACGGCAATTAAAGAAGAGTCAAGTTTTAAATAATGATACGCTGTGCCAACGACACGAATCAGGTACAATGTGTTTTGATCCGCAGATAATAATATATTTAGACAGAAACGGATCTAACAGTTTAATCGCGGAAATGAAACAAATCTCTTACCCACCCACCCCCTAAAAAAACCCTGAAAGAAGTACTCACAATACTCTCAAACAAACTGCCCCAAACATGATTTTCAAAATCTCCTCCTTGGGAAGACTGATGCTGTTTCTATAAGGACAAAATGTGGGTTTACTTAACGCGATGGTACCTCTCATCACATTCACGGATCATACATACTGTGAAACATAGACCCGTGTCACCGTGCGTGCTGCCGATCATAGTTATGACTTCATTTGGGTATATTCTTTGGCATTTTGATGAAGATCCCCATGCCTCTGTATTTAATCAGATTATGGTGTTTCCGAAACGTTAATTTTATAGGCTCAACTGGTTGTATATTCCCGTGTCTTAGTTGTTTCCTCACCAGAAGACGCACAGACGGTTGTTTTAAAAGAGGAAGTCATAACTGATTCGAAGTATACTCATTAGTATGTTATGCTTCCCTTATGCTGTCTTACATTTTGGATACAAATACGACAACTAATTCTAATGCGAATTGTTTGTAAACCGTGTTAACGCTATAAAACAAGAGCCGCTTCGATTGCAATAACGGACTGTAAACTATACGTCTAATAACTAGTTTTCGCAGCAGCTATACAGCTCGCTCTTTCTGTTGGTTGATTGGTCGGCTGGTTGCATAACTTATAAAAACGGTATTATTGGCTAAAAGAGGGCGTGACGATGGGAGTGGCCTATCGGATGGAAGCGCATAATTATGATGTCTAAAGAGCAGTGGAATGTTTTTTTTAGCTGCTGGTTGTCGCTGCTATTGCGAATTCGCGCTTGGTGCTTTCTGCATCGTGCGTCATAAAATTATTTAGAATTCGGTCCCCGAATCCGCGCACGTCGCCGTATGAGGGCGTCCTATCTAGCCACAAGGATAGCGCCACTTTTAAACCCCCGAGATCCAGATAAACACCAACACCCACATCCCCGAACTGGAACCTAAACGGTAGAACTCGGTATAACGTCTTCGAGGCGAGTTTGTAACGTCTTCGAGGCATGTTTGTATTTGCTCCCGGGTTGTTGAGTACCCTGCATGTGGTCCGTATACGAGACAACGGAACTGCACGTCTGCATCATAACCGAACCTCTTCCCCCCTTTGAATCTTTACTTGACACACCGCGGGGACCCGTCAAATAAAGCCGTCTATTTCCATTCTCGTAGATCAGGATACCAGCCATTATCAAAGACCCGTGACGTTTACTGCGCTGCAGTTGCCCGCACCACAGATATGGAAAACAGGAAACATGTTCATCGGTCTAACAATAGCAACAGCTGGTCTGTGAACATGTTGACTTTTACCCCTGTTAAGATTAGGGTGGGGGTTATATACGTCAGGTTGCATAGTAATACGTTCCCTTCCCATCTGTTGATATGTCCCGGGTTCGAATCCCGTTGGTGTCCGGTGTGAATTGGATTTACATTACCGTACCGAGGCTACTTGACATTCCGGGGCGTTCCTCCCGCCTCTTACACCGAAACGTCCCCCTCTGTTTGCGGTACAGACCCATAACGGGTTGCTATCTCCTTCCCGAATGCCCGAATAATACGGGAATCAGTACAGGAAATTGTAGACTTCTTTGCCACAATCACATCGGGCCCACAAGGAAAGTGATTTGGACGGGCTGAATAGCTTTTTTTACAACCCCTGCAGACATTGTCTAAAACAACCAAAACAAAACAACAGCATTGCACTTTGGTTAAACTCTAACTAAGCCCATTGGACGGAAGTCATTATCGCGTATGCGTGGATATAGATTCCTTAAACACTGTTCGCCATTGTTTATCCTTTGCCCAATATATATCATGTATATGACGTAGGCAGATATATATTTCCCACAAGCTTTTGCACTGTACACATTCATTTTGTGTTGATTGCTCATTTCCCAGCTTATGTCTTTGAGAGTAAACCACACAGCGTGTCGTATTTTAGGGGGCTGTGGACCATTTCCCGGCTCAAAAGTTATGTCAAATAGAGCAACAATGGGCTACTTGTGCATGAATGCAATGGTTACTATTTCCGTCTCTAAGTTGAAGAAAATTGTCCCGTCCACCCAGAAGGAAATCCAAATCTCTTTAATGCGTGCTGTCAGATACGGCGCTTGCAAATCGAAACAAATCATAATTTGAAAGCAAGAGTAATTATGTGACCCGTTCTGTCAAAACCCGGACAAAAAAAACAACAAAGTTTTTGTTATTTCTGAACTGTTGGGAATCTGGGCTTCAAAACGATATAATTACGAGACTCGATACAGCTTGGTATAGTATCGGAAATATTTCCCAATAAACTCTGTGTGTATATATTTTTGTTTCATTTCTAGACAGACCTCGGATTCAGAATTTGCAATAAAAATCATTATTTGCGATAATAATATTGAACTCAATCTTTGGGAAGTGCGAGAAGTATTATGATAGATTGCAATGGAACAAAAACAAATCCACCAGTCCACCGACAATAACTCTTGTTTCAGCAGTAACTTGTATGTTGCGACTTTGTCTGGGTTTTGATGAGCCAGTTACATGTAGTTATTTGGATACCACACGTTTCTTCAATTAATCTTCAGTAGTGGTTGCGTTAAAGGGGCCCGGCAAGCAAAGCCTCCATGTCGTGAAGAAGCTAATGCATTCGTAGCAGTAATTAACTACAAGAAATTACGCCTTTTGCCTTTTGTCCTACTGCAAAACTGCTTTAAACTCATACCCAAATCCACGCATTCCCACCGACTGCGGGCGTCCTATTTAGTCAGGTGATGTGGTGCCGTAAGACGTTGCCATCGCGACAGAAAATACATATTTATTATTTATATATATATTATTTGTTAAGTTGTTATTTATTAGTTGCCATTTCTTATTCCTTTCTCTTATACATTATTTCCTTTTCCGTGTTTATTAGTGTGAATTACATTGTTGCTTGGCGATGGTTAAACTTTAACATCTTGGCACGGACACTAAGCAGAAACCAATGAAGCCATACATGATGAGTCACACGAGCATGGAACAGTCGTTGCACAGCATCTAAAGAAAGCTGTCAGTCATAATAGTTGTGCTCGTATAGTGGGAGGCGCCACAGTAGAGCGCCGAGAGGGAAATGTCTCATAAAGGGATTTTTTTTTAAATATATATATATCGGTGTGTTCTCTTCCCCCAAGACAGCACGTACGTACGTACGCGTGGAACATGAGAGCCCATGTAACTACTGTATGTACTCCGTTTACGAGATCTTCAGTTCACCAAGTGGAACGAGTCGGCTCTGACACATCATCTGGGTACATACTTGACAGTCATTCAAGTTCGGTGGAACTTTTTGTCCAGTGGATTTGTTTTGGGGGTGTTTCGGGGTTGCGGTGCTGTCAGAGACGGACGTATGTGCGTGCGTATTGGCCGTTTCGGCTCATCGTTGCCCTGTTAGCTAGCGTCGAGATTGGCTAATGCTCAATAGAAAACAAATTCATTCTTTACGAACAAAACAAGATGACACGTGTATGGGATCGTGACCTCTATATGAAAACATCTTAACCGCCTATAAATTGGGCTCGATCGACCAAAAACTTTCCGGGAAATGCTGTTGACTTTGTAGGGAACTTGTTATCATCACTGCGAAACAGTTGCTTGTCAATCATGGCCTTGGTATATATCTTTCTTCTGTTTGCTTCCATAAGTCCCTCCGTCTTAGCCCAACCGCCCACCAGTCTTCCGCGTTTTACCGTCGAGCCTTCTGATACAACGGTACAGATCGGACGCACAGCTCGACTGGAATGCGAGGTATCCTCCCTGGTCGATACCCAAGCCGTCGCCTGGATGAAAGAGGCCACGTTCCAGACGAGCGGCCGGTCCGTACTCTCGTCGGACCCCGATAAGATCAGCCGAATTACCGTCAAGAGCGACGGTGAAGAATCGCCGAATAGCAATCGTCGTTACAACCTCTTCATTCACAACGTGCGCGCCGAAGATGCCGGGGTGTACGTCTGTTACGTGGTGGAGTTCCGGGAGCTACATCGTAGACGGTGGACTCAGTCACGACCAGCGAGACTCACCGTCGTCGACCTGCTCACGCCGTCCGTTCGCTGCATTCGACCCACGGAAGAACAGCTCTCAGCCGCGGGGTTGTCTGCCGGACGCCGGCCAAGCACCGTCGGTTGCACGGTGCACAGCAACCGACCGGGAACCACCGTGACATTACAGCATCCGAACGGGACGGTACTAGCGGAAGGCGTGGGCGATAATGCCGAAACCTACAGTTTAAAGTATTCGATGAAACCGGCGGAACTACAAACGGGGAAATTTACCTGCGTTATCGGGTTTCGCTTTGCAGAGGCGGAACCGAGGGAAAGTCGCAGTTGTTCTATGGGACCATTTAAACTAGTGGATCGCCAAACATCGCACGTTAATGTCGTCTCGGGTACGGACGCCCGTCTTACATGCCCGCCTGCATTGGAGGCAGACTTTACTGCCCAACCTACGTGGCTGTTCGAACCAGAAATAGTGCCATCCCGATATTCGATCAGTTCGGACGGGATTACTGTAAATATTACGCACCTGGCGAGTCAGGACAACGGGTTAGTGGCATCCTGTACCATACAGAATCACGTAGGTACTTGGAAACATGACATGCTTATACAGGTGAAATCCTCATCGAATATCGCAGCCGTACACGAAACTGACAGGCGTAATAATGATCTGCTGGAGCACACCGCCCACCAGGCAGGTGGGAGTCGGGACCGTGCGGCGCCAAAACCTGTAATCGATCAGGCAGTATGGCGTATACTGAGGGGCAGAGTTAACAGCGGAAGGCTTAACCCATCATCATCGAGGCCAGGCAAAATCACCGATACCGTTCACCACCGGATTGCCGGGAAACTATCCGAGGCAACGGTGGCGCCAACCGCCCCGACTGCATCGCTCGTATCAGGCGGTGGCAAAGGGAAAACCGACAATGCGACGGCACCGATAGGGAGAGGCGGTGATGGCGCTGCGTCAAGCGACCTCCCACCTGTCACGCAGAAACCCAGTAATTCCATCAGCCCGCTTATTATCGTTGCGCTGTGCGAGGCAGGAATGAGTCTGATCATACTCGTTATAGCATTCGCGGTGCTGTGCCAGTGTTGCTGCGGGGACCAGACGGTGGAGAAAATTCAAGGCGACAAAGATCTCAACCTGGCAACGGCATCGTTTGGTAAACAATCCACCACGCCGACGTTGCTAACGTATAAATCGACCGCGCCAGGGATTGACAGTCAGGGGAAGAACCCGGCACGTAAACCGCTTCCCAACGTCCCGCCGCCGGCGGCCGACGATGAGCCCATCTACGTGAAACCCGATACTCTGTTCGAAGGGAAGACCGTGCTGGGGACTGGCGATCTGCCTCCGACGGGGAGTTGGGTTTTCTCGACGGTCAACTCGGAGAACGGCGAAGCTGAACCGAAACCCACGGACACTGTTCACGAAGTGTACGTCACGATGGTCTAGCCAGACCGACCTTCCCTGACTCCCCTTTGATGAAATGGCGTGATCGCGTATCCACTCGCCCCTGGTTCCCTTTGATGAAATGGCGCCAGACTGAGCTCCTTTTTCCGATGCAAAAGGGAAATCTCGATCTCCGCCCTGTAATGAAGTCGAAGTGAAATCCAGCCGAAGTTTTGCCGAATTATACCACTCACCATATCTAATATTGTATTAGTGTTGGTTCGAGTCGCACACTTTATAAAATACAATTACCATGTGCGCCACTGCTTTCATTGGGGACGGATGGAAACGGCAGGAATAGAAACGATATGCCCGTAGCTAAAAACAGACAAACTCGTGGTAAAAAGAACTTCAGTTCCACCTACGCGTAGTGTTAGACGCGTACACATGAACACGGCTAAATTAGCGCTTCGTGTACATTTCAAGTACTTTATGTCCATCAACGAGGAACGTGGTAGTACCGATTTCTCTAATTGGAACAGACGTAGCGGCCGTGTGTGCTTAATGTAACCCAGGCAGTATCTAACATTGACATTTTTGGCAGGGGCATGCATGGAAACCATGTAATTAAATACGTATTGGCTTTATATTATTATAACTAACTTCAATAAGTGCCTGTAAGAAGATCCGCCTATACGTTCAACTGCTAACTATGGTGGCCCTGAAGGGACATCACATATCGCAAATATCTTCGCAAATAATATTTGCGAAGATATTTGTGGTAAAATTTGCGACATCGAAAATATTTGCGAAGATATTTGCGATACGTGATGTCCCTTCAGGGCCACCATAGCTAACCGCCTGGGAGAACACAAGAACCTATAACGATCAACGTTTAAAAAAAAAAAAAAACAAGCAAATTTTGAACTATTAAATTGAAGCTTTGAGGAAAAGTCATGGTTTGAAGCATGATTTGTATACATATTATACAGTTTGAATAACAGATGACCATTATTATACATGCAAGTGTGTGGATGTAGTAACTAAAGACTGTATAAATGAAAACGTATAGATGTTTAAGTACTTGTTTATTTTGATTAACAAACAAATCGTTGACATGAGTAGGATTAACCTTTTGTGGTCCCGGGTCTCTACTTTATATAGAGTTTGTATATGCAGCCTGAATATTACATTAACGCTTTGTGACTGCAACGGGTTATTTTGATCTCAAAACGAAATATTATGGCTGTTTATTGTATACGTCTAATTAAATGCTGTTTGAATTAGAGTGATATTAAACGACGACGATGACCACGATGACGACATCGACGATGAAAATGACGGCGACGATGACACCGACGTCAACAAGAGCAAAATAAATCACCAAACATAAATTGGGTCGGAACAGAAACACAGGTCACATTCTTCATGATAAATGCAAGTAGGCCTATTCATCTCGATTGATATCGTTGTGTTAAATATTATTGGAAGTACCGGGTATTTCTGCAAAATTTAAAATGGCTATATATGTCTTTTATTTCTTAACATTTTGTGTCCACATCAAAACATCGTCAAAACATTATGAAAGTAAATGCTTATCCATGTAAAAACTAACACCCATGTTAAACATAATTATGTGCAATACTTGTGAGAAAAATAGAAACTCTCTACTACCAATTTTGCTGATATACCATATACTAGGCAATTTTGAAGCCGACGTCGCAAGTTTACAAATCAAAACAGTTGCTTGCCACAAGCCAGTTATTATCATACCCCACCCCCTCCCCCTTTCAATCGCCTCTGCCATTTTGCTGTGTAAAGTACTCAGATTAAAAACCGATGTTATCTACTAGTGTGAGGGCGGCAACCGTATAGGGCGCTCTCTACAGGTGCCAACAGAACTCTTGCAGCTGACACAATTATATAGCTACAGTAAGCTAAAGCCACGTGCAATAATATAAATGCTACACTGCGGGCATGGACCGCAAACCCAATTCGCATGTCAGCCCCCGGAATCAAACCCGGGACTTCCATGGAGTGGTGAAGGCGAGGAAAGAGCCACTGCGCCACGTGGCTCCCCCCCGTTTCTCTGATAATATATAGGTATGAGTTTGTCCTCAAAACAACTTCGAAATGGGGTTTGTATAGTTCTTGTTTTAGGCTGTTTTACCAGCGACCGTTTTACCACCTACATCCCGAAATGAGTCACACCACTCCGACCATAACATCTTTCCACGAGACCTCGTATGAAATAATAAAACGGATCGCAGCTCGTAATTGCTACGTACATCCTGCTGTATGCACACTCGTGTCTTCTAAAGATATGAGCCACACCTCCGTCCTTCATGTATTGCTCCGTGTGTAAAGTACCGCCGAACCCATCACGGACTGTGACATTTCAACTGTAATTACGGCTCGAAGTTGTGCAGGAGTCGCGTGCACGGTGATGATGAACAATCTCAACGACGTCGATGATGTTGAAACCTAATTCTGGGTTCTCTTCTTTTTCGAGCTGGGCGCTAATTTCCTCTCCAGGGTCCTGGAGTTGAATTTGTCAGCAATTCAAACCTCTTATATACCAAGTCTACATCTGTGAAATTTCCTTGGATCTGTGTACAGGGACTTGCCTTCAACCCCCTCCCCCCTCCCTTTCCAAAGGCCTCTATGTTTGGGTTTAGATACATTATATACGTAGTTAATGTTAACGCTATGATTTATTACTTGTTCACTTTTGCTCTTAAAAAAAGATGACGGTGTAAAATTATATACCGGTTTCGGTTTTGGTGTCCTCTAGTGGTTACCTTGTCTGGGTTTCCACATCCTTACATCGGTAGTAGGGAGACAGTCATTCTGTTTATTAGCTTGCATCGGTAGTAGGGAGACAGTCATTCTGTTTATTAGC
>JAVCKS010016844.1:0-14772 GCA_032273685.1 Pteraster tesselatus
GAGCTTTCCCTTGGTTCGTGTAATAATATTCGATTCTAATTTTTCGGCTAAATCAGTCATGTTTGTTTGACTGTTGCACACGTTTGCGATGCTTTTTGTCACGAACCGCAAAATTGTATAAACCGCCCGAAACTCCACGATGAAGACTATCTATCTTTCCGTATGACTGAAATTAATTTAGATACACAGCTAGATTTTAACCGTAAGAAGAGTACTTACTGACTTCAATACAACACGTACATATCAATTATCATTACAAGCCAACTTGAAGTTTAGCTCCTTAGCAAAAGATTACGGCTTATCTACGCGATTATCTATGTAATTAGTGCGCCCCCACACGACACATTTTGGCAAACATTACAATCGCTGACGCGTCGACGTCTTCGACTCTGCATGCCGTTCATAAAAGTTTGTCCAAGTTTATGTAAGTAATATGAATTGTCACCTCGAAAGGATTCAATGTATTAAAATGGCCAACAGATTGAACTTCGTTCTTATTTACCACTGTATTATTATGCCAATAAATGTTTGTTATTATATTTAAGATTTCATATCAGCACAAGTATCTAGACGGGGCCGAGTCCTCGTTTATTTTCCACGCTGAAGACAAGTTAAATGTACTTTCTGTACATTGAAAACGCCCAAAAACATCTTTGCTCAACTAAGTCATAACTCTCTGCCAATGTTTAATTGAAATGAAACTAGCTTTGAAATTTAGACCCCACATTACAGATGGAAAAAAATATATACCATGTTTATAAACGACAACCCAATTTTTATACCAGTCAAAAACATGACCTAACTGTGATGTCACATACTCTGAGGTCACGTGTTCAACTGGTTGGCCAAATAAAAAAAGAAAATGACATACAGAATGTGGGTAAGTTTCAGGAAGAACCTGCAAATTTGTTTTTATTGTCATTCGGGAGCTTTTTAAGTACAGCATGTCTCTCCTGCATAGCCTAATTATATTTCACGGTTTTGACCTGCCCGTGACCTTCCCGAAAGCCCAATCCGACCTCAGGTTGTAGACATGCATACAAATTAAAATACACACATGCAGACAACTGCAGGATGTGGGTTCAAATTCTGACCGTGGCGCTTGTGTCCTTACGCATGACACTTTATCATGGTTACTTCTCTCCACCCAGGAGTATAAGTGGGTATCTGTGAGGGCTTGGATTAGCAGTAGTGTGCCTAGTAGGCTGCCGGTATCTGCCAGTGTATTCCCTGTAACCAGTGATAATGCAGCTTTTTCAGATACTGTGCGCATTACAAATGGGCTGTCATCATTATTATTGTTATTTTTATTATTACTACTTCAACTTTATTTCGGGATGCATAGATTTCTTACAAGCACTAAAATATGTGGTTAGTTACATCAGCTAATCATTTTATTCGTACTATTAAATATGAATTCCGTAAGCACAAAGTTAGCAATACGCTGTTCTACCTCGTGTCACGGCCACTATGGCAGAAACCCATCTTGAGGCGTCCATAACTTGGTGGGAAAGCTGATTGTGAGATTGACAAGATAGGCTACTCTAATGCGAAGATGAGGTCAGCTGATCTTGACCTTGTAATAGTCATTAGAACCCCATGGAAAATTGCGGCTTTTGCCTTCCCGTGTGGTCATGCCAACATGGAATCCAAGTCTTGAATCCCCCCACGCATTAAGACCATGCCACAATGCGTCGTACGTTAGCTGCATCAGTAGCACCCCCCTTCTAAAATTATTTGCAGTTATGTCAGTATCCTAATGTTGATGTATGCGTACACTGTAGATTAATCTCCGGGTTATATCGCAGACTCCGAAACAACAACGCTACGCTCCTGTCTTCCAGAAAGCTTTTGCAGTTTGTCGAGCAGATCCGTCAGTACTCAAATTCAAAGTCATTAAACTGTGCATCAAACGCGTGTACTCTGACATACCCGTCCTCTCCACCGCTGCTGTACCTGCAACAGAAAGAATGCGGACAGTTAATAGATAAATAAACGATAAATAATCAACGTGAGAGTGCATTAAAGATGTGCTGTACAATTTCAGAACGGTTTCAGAATGTTCAATTGATAATTTGGTACGTTCGCCTTTTTTGTCAGCTTTAAAAATTATCCCAACAAATCCAGAATAATGAGTTATTACCCAAACAGGCGCCCGCTATCACGTGCGAATTACCCACCCTGAACCATCTGGACAATATGCGACGCTGTTGATCGGTCCAAAATGACCCTTGACCCTCCCGAATTCCTCCTCGAAGACCATGTGGAAGAAGCGGGCGTCGAATTTGCCGATCCTCGATGAGGTAGTGGTGACGTCCATCGCCTCCTGACCACCGCCGAGTACAACCTTTAGTCAAACGAAATCGAAAATGTTTTTATTTTGATTGCATGATCACAGCTGGTCCCAGAAGAAAAAGTATTAAAAAAAAAAAAAAAAACAAAACAAAACCTAGAGGCAGTTGTTGTAGTTTGGATTTTTGGTTTTTAATGGCAAAGCTGAACCGGTGTCGAGTAAACACGACAAGGGTGTGCGGGGACAGATGCAAGCACACTGTCAGGTAAACTCGTCAATCCGGCTGACTTACGTGATCTCTGTTAGGCGAGATGGCTGCCGAATTCACAGGGCGTTCAGTCTTGTAAACTTTCAGCAATGCCAGAGTTTCGGCGTCGAACAGCTGCAGAGGGAGGCCAGAAATAGCATAAAACATTTGGAAAACCATCTAGCACTCATGAGTCCACAAGAACTCACATTTCACATTCCTTGAGTTTCAAACATTTTTTTCACCTATGGCTTACAACATCCCATCGGCGTTAAATGAAATAAACTGCAGAGAACACTACAAGTCAAACGTTTGAGTACACCTTAACAATTTACACAATATATGCCAGACGAATCATTAAGTAAATAGCATGCATCCGGGGAAATTAACTGGCTTCATATAATAAACTTCATGAACAATATCACTAAACAACCCCATCTCTACCATAATTATCATATTTGGATGTCTGATTGTCCTCACCCCAAACTTGTTCAAGTATCCAAGCGTGACCTTTTGATAATAGTTACATCATTACAGCCTAGGAATTCATGTTAATAATTCATGAATTTGGATGGAGTTCATAATAAAGTGTAGCATCATTTATAAATAAGGTTGAATGAACTCATATAGGCCTATATTTAAAAAAAACAAAAAACAAGTACAGTTTGTGTGCCCGGGTTTCTGACTGGTACTGATTCTGAAATAACCTGTGATGTCCGATGTGTCTATGTGATGTATAAAACATACCTTGGCCGTATTATCTTTCGATGCGGTGATTAGGGTCATGTTGTTCTTGGAGAGTTGGATGTCATTGACAAGCCGACTATGCTCATGGACAGAGTGAATCTGCTCGCCGGTCTGCAAAACGAAACGATGCAAATTCATCGATTTATTTGTAACCGTTCAGAAGAAGGTAGTCAAACTATTTGTTAATGCAGGTAGGAGAAGAAGTTATGATTTTTAGAGGGTGGGAGAAAAAATCCTCAGAAAACATTGGAAACCAAACAAAAGCTACTACCTAGGCAGCGTGCAGGGAACAGGGCAATTGGGTCGTCGAAATAAATTGATATTGTTGTACCTCCATGTCCCACTGTATCAGTTGGCCGTCGTCATGACCCGTTATGAAATATCTGTCCAAATTACTGGCAACAGCGCTCGTTACTTTAGGTATGCTTATCGGGATATCCATGTAGGGCTTGTTGTTGCCTGTTGTATAGAGTAAAGTCATGCAGAGGTTAAAATCCGTAAAATGCCTACTGCAAGGATAAACTGTACATGTTAAACTTCTTCTTCCTAAAGTTATATTATCAAAATCCTGAACGTACACTTTTCTGCATTGCATCATTGGGTGCATTTTCTCGTGATTGTAAATATTTACTTCATGGTGACCCTTGTGTCTTTCACACACACGCTCTGTGTGTACTGACGGTCAAACCCGACGAATGTTACCGTACCATTAGAAAGGTACGGTATATTTGTACCGAAAATTTAAAAATACCATAATCTTCAATTTTCTCAATGTGCGAATTTATCCTGGTTTTGTGGTGACAGGTCGAATTTCCGCAACCAAACACCAGACTGACCCGACAGTACACCCAGGGCAGCACGGTGGATTGTATTTGTTGTCCGAAAGTACGTCATGTTGACCTCCGACCTCACTAGCATAACTTTTTGCATAACTTTTTGCAGATTTTTTGGCATAATTGTTTGCATAACTTTTTAAAATCTTTTTGCATAACTTTTTTTTATCATTTAGCATAACTTTTTTGCCAAAATAAATCACGTTCTCACCGAGTTGCGAGTGATCTCTGGCATCATAGAAGACCATGTGACACGCCTCTCCCATGGCCTTGTCCGTGGTGTAGTAGAGCGTCCGCCCGCTGTACGTAAAGCCGCAGGTCCTCACGGCAGACAAGGAATCAAATGTGTGGATGCATTTACCCGTTTCGCAGTCCCACAGTTTGCAGGTGTTATCACCGGCACCTGTCAGTAGGCTGGTGGTGTTCCCTGATTGGTCGGGGTCAAGGAACGTGAAAATAACGGATGCGCCTATTGGACAATTGAATCATGAGGGGCAGAGGATTGTACTATTAGTTGTCAAGTAGAACGTCATATTGACCTCTGAATTCACTACAAATAAAATCTATTCAGATCTATACAGTAGATCCGTCTGACCATTTTTAGGTAGGATTACCACTAGAATAATCCCTCTCCTTACAAATGCTGTGGTACCCAGACTTCATTTTATAAAGATGTTATTAATTACAATGGCACCAGACCAGTCATACAAGTTGCTGGGTACTATTACGTATACCAGTAGTACCTAAAAAGTTTGGGATAAATTTTGAGGAAATTTGCGGGAAAGTTGCATCTGATGACACAGTAAGAGATGATCATTTTCAATGAGATTGAAAACCCCGTTTTCACCAAAGGATACAGTTGACATCGATGCACCAAACAGCACCCCCGTGGCCATCGTAGGTGCCGAGACGTTCTCCGTTCAGAGCGTACCATACTGTCGGATGCAGGTCCTTTGCGCAGGAGAAGAGAAGATCGCCCTCTGGGTTGTAGCGGATCTGCGTGACGGCACGCTCGTGTCCGTTCAATGCTAGTGGTTTCTGATTGGAAATATTTAACGTATTTAGAATAGGATTTATTTAATAATATTTTATATTATTGTCTTTCCAACCTCATTTTGAAAGTGATGGTTACTTACACCCCAGCAGATTGGGATCAAATCAATGAAATATCTGTATTGTAGGCCTAGCCTAGGGCTAGGCCCTAACCTAAGAAAAGTAAGATCTAGTAGTACAAAAATTAGTACAAATATAATCTTTTCTAAATTCGATGTAAATATTTTCTCGTCTGGCGGTATTTCTCATTTCCGGCTATTTTGAAATTCCTTTTCAGTGTAAGGCTTTGCAATATTGAGAAAATTATAAGGTTAGATTTAGATTATAGAACTTAATTTTAGGCCTAACTGCCGAAAATAAGTAGCCTAATGTCGCAAGACGGCCAATAAAACTAGTATAATACAGGATAAAACATCAAAAGGTTGTACCAATCGACACCCTGTGATTAATATAATTTGATGTAATACTACTAGTACTAGTATAATACATTTCAAAATAAAATAGAAAAATTTTACCATATTGACAAAAGCGAGGCTGCTTCGAAGTACAACAAACGCATGCGTTGTGTATGTGTGCAATATTCAACATGTAATTTGTAGTAGTCTGGCTGCAGACTCTCCATTAGCCAGACTATTTAAGAAGCGATCGCACTGGTCTTTGAATAGGGCGCCCTCAATGTTTTATCATGCAGTTGCATACGGCCGTTGCATACCCACCGTGCAGATGTAATTAATTGCACATTGCTAAAAGAATAAGTTAAAATTAATTTAGGAAAACGTGTGCCACCTGCCAAATTCATCAATCGTTTCTTAAACTATTGAAAATGAAAACATTTCCTTACCCAGCCTCCACGAGGCAGGAAAATGTTGGGACGAAATTAGTGGTTAACAGCATTAATTTGGAATATGTACGAACTTTTTAAAAGTTCAATATTATATAAATTTTGTAAAATATTCAAAATAAAATGCTTACATTTATGTATATTGTCCCTGAAATTAGTCTTATGCATTTATAATGTAAGGACAGTTTTACATTTTAGAAGTTTCCCCTTTTTAGATAATGGTATCTACCTGAATGTCCTTGAAAAGTGTGAAACTTTTTATCGTGTAGTTCGTGGTGGTACGGTTGACACATGCGGTCGAGTCAGTGCGCGCCTTGGCCGTCTATAGTTAATTGACTTCAAAGGTAAGTCCCTTTTCGTTTGTTTTATTTGAAAAGTTTTACCACTGATTTTAAGATTAGATATTAAACTAAATAACTGATAACCTTCTTGTCGTTGTGTAGATATCGCCGGTGAATGAGCCATGGGCAGTATAGCTAGGCAAATTATGGAAAAAATTGGCTCCAAAATCGAGATATACGTCACGGCTGCAGACGCCGACAAGCAGACCGGACTTTTCAAATTTTGGACTCAACTCGACCCGAGCGGGTTGGAACAAATCGAGAACGAATCAGACAGATTTCAGTTCATGGCCCAACGGGCCCTCTGCCCCGAACCGCATGATACCCTAAGCGTCGGTGAGCTCTGTATCGCTAAATATCTCGAAGACGGCCAGTGGTATCGGGCAAGAATTGACAGCGTCACGGGGAATGATGTCATTGCTTTCTTCATCGACTATGGAAACACGGAGATTATCCCCAGAGCCATGGTGCGGTCGGAGAAAAGCATTGACAAGAGTGTCTTCACTCTGCCCGGTCAAGCGACAGAGTGTATTGTGGCCGGTGTGTCGCCCGCCAAGGACCCCCCATTGGTAGCCAAGGGGGGTATCCATGGTTACCTGAAGAAAGTACTGGTGGACCACTCCTTCACAGCCGAACCGAAACAGATGACAGATGAAGGTACTGTAGCTGTAAATTGTAATTACGACTAGACTAGGCACATACTGCTGCAGTGATATTAAATTACTGAAGTGATGGGCATTTAAATTATATGGGAAGGCAAAAAAAGCAATTGTTTTGAGATGTTTCCCTCATTTGCCTCCTATGACTAGAATAGAGCTCTAAAAAGTCATGTCCTCTTCCCCTAGAAAACTACTGAACTAGCCCCCAAAACTAGGTTGTCCTGCTGCTTGTGATGCGAGTGTGATAACCACTACAACATTACATTACAATCAGAGACATGACGACTAAAGTTTTTGACAGTTTGGCCTTATGATAGGTCTATCATTCAATTCATATCCACTCCCTTTTTGTTTTGTACTTGAAATAACTACCAACCATCTCATTTACATTTTGCCAAAATAAAAATCTACCATTTGTCCAAATCATGATCAAATTTAATGGAAAAACCAATAGCTTTGATTGTGGAGTGAAATTATGGACCAGCTTGTAAATATTATCCCATGTAAGTGTCATGTGTTTTTTCCTTAAGTTTTACCTAAAAAGAAAATGGATATTCGCTGGTTTTTCTGAGTATTTTGTGTTCCACGCTGCGCCTTCCAAAAAGTGTATGCTGTGTGTAGTAGATTCTACTTCTAGCGATGATGTAGGAGGGGGTTTCATTCAGAGAACCTGAAACCAGTTTGCCTGGAATGATCCTTTCGACCAAATCACTAGTTGACCAATCACCTGGTTGATGTCGCAGTACTGTGAATCAAGATTATCCAAAACTAGATCGTGATTAAAACAAATTGCGCAAATTCGCAATAGCTGCGACGTTAAGGGGGTATGCAACTTTTTCTTAGTAGAGGCCACACCCCTTTTTTTGGCCAATTTTGGAACAGTCGATCACCTGCTCTCCTTATGACTAATCCTTCCACAACATCTGAGCTGCAAGTCTGTGAATTCATTTGGAAGTTACGCGTTTTTTTTGCGATAGGCCACACCCGCTGCCACGCCCCTTTTTAAGCGATATTGGCATCAACACAAACACACACACCTTCATGCGCGCACGCAGTCCCCTAGGACGAAATCTGTAGCTGCCAAAGGGTAGGGACATTTTTCTGGAATGACCAACGAAGCAAGGTATAGAGTTTTGGTCACAGCTAAAAATTGCTGTCATTATTATCGGAAGTGAAACCGATTCAAATCAGAGATAAGCTGTTTTGCAATATCGAACCGGGGTGAAAGTGTTGAAAAATGGGGCTGAGATGGGACATGCTATCTTCAAAATCATACAACGTACGTCTTTTGAAACTTTCAGAAATGAAAATAGCGCCCTCAATTTACCCAGAAATTATCTTATCTTCAAAACCCGAATTTTCGAGTTAGGTTGTTTTGCTTTTAATGTTACAGCTTGAGCATGATCTCGCTCCTTATACCATTAATGCGATTGTCTCGAATATCGTAAGGAATGTTTGACAATATGGATGGATGAAATAGATATCGCAGATGCGTACATCTAATATTGTTTTTAAGTTGGACTGGATGTAAATTTGTACGTCTGCATCTCGTCTTGATTGAAGTATTCAATCCGATCGTATCCCACACAGGTCTTGAAATGAAACTCGTCGCTGAATCCGGGGAAAGCCTCGCCGACAAGCTCATCAACGACGGTGTGGGAGTCTTCAGGCCTCAGGCCGCGAGTGTTGCTTCAGCCGGCTCCCAGAGCCGCAACCCTCGGGGTTTCACCCAGACGAAGCTCTCCGTTGGTAGTCGCGAGAAGATGTACGTCAGCAACGTGGTCTCTCTCGATCAGTTCTGGATCCAGCAGGCTATTATCACCGATGATTTGGACAGTCTGATGGACAACATCAGCAACCTGTACGACAACCTGAAGCCCGGGGAGCAATCTGTGACTTCGGTGGAGGTCGGCGATGCGTGTGTCGCTAAGTTTTCAGAAGACGGGGCGAATTACAGAGCCAAGGTCTTGAAGGTGACGGAGCCTACTCGCTGCCTGGTCCAGTTTGTAGATTTTGGGAACTCCGAGGTGGTAAGCATCGCCTCGTTAAAGGTGATTGAGCGGGAGTTGGCGAGCTATCCGGCCATCGCCGTCGAGTGTTCGCTGAGCGGGGTCGATGGTACAACTTGCTCCCCGAAGGCCGTCGAACGGTTCGAGGAGTTGACGGCGGAGAAAGAGCTCTGCGGTAAGGTTGTCGGCGTCGGAGGGGATACGTGCTCCGTGCTGTTGATCGACCCGCAGGGCCAGGAGAACTCGGATATCGTCAGCGTGCTCGTCAGGGAGGGTCTCGCCTCGCGTGGTGAGGAGCAGTTTCAGCAGGTCGTCCCACCGGCAGCAGCCGCGGCCTCGATGAATGGAGGCGTAAAAACAGGCGGTGATATGTCGGATGTCCCGTCTTACAGTCGGCCGATACTCCGTCGCGGTTCCAAGGTCGTCGTTCAGATCATCGCCGTCCGCGGCACCGACGATATCTCCTGCCAGCTGATGAACGACGCGGACGCCTTCAATATCATGATGGATAGACTACAGATGGACTATGCAAACCTCGCCACTAATGCCGACATCGTCAAGGCACCGCGCGTCGGCCAGTCGTGCTGCGTCATGTTCAGCGAGGATGACTGCTGGTACAGAGCCCGGGTCATGTCCGTTCAGGGCAACTATGTCAAAGTTCAGTACGTTGACTACGGCAACGGGGAGGTGGTCGAAGCGTCCAAGATCAAACGGTTAAAAGCCGAGTATTTAACGCTGACCGTACAGTGTGTGGAATGCCGCTTGGAAGGCATTCCGTCCCTCGAAGGACCGGCTGCCGAGAAGGCGATCAACCTACTTGACGAACGTACCGAAGAGAATTTCGTTGCGTCCATCGCAGAGGTCCAAGGGGAGAAATATAGCGTCATTTTGACGTCGGGAGAATCTGGCGCTGTCTTGAACGATGAAATCGAGACGATCGTGGCTCGTCAGGTAGCGGAACATAAAGCCAAGACGCCTCCAAAGACAACGCTCCTAGCAGAGGCATCTCATTCAACTCATCGCTCCCCACCAAAAGCTCCCCCTGCTGCGGTTGCTCCCCCTCCTCCTCCTCCTCCTCAAAGCCCAAAGGCTAAGTTACCACTTGATGTTGACTTCTGGCGAAGAGAGAAACTTGGTACCAAAGAAGTAGATGTGTACATCTCGCACGTCGAAAACCCCGGCAAGTTTTACTGCCAGTTGGTTTCGCAAGAAGGTCCACTGAACCTCCTCATGGGTAAGATCCACACTAGATGTACCGAGTCTAAACTTCAGGTGCTTCACAACGGCTGCGTCGGGTCGCCGTGCGTCGCGCAGTTCTCCGAAGACAGCGGCTGGTACAGAGGAGTGGTGAAAGAGCAGAAGAATGGCTTCTACAGGGTTTGGTTTGTAGACTACGGCAACGAGGAAGACGTTCCCATCGAGAAAGTCCGAGCGATCACCGACGATTTGACGTTACTCCCGCAGCAGGCAGTTCCGTGTTGTCTGAGCGGCTGGAACTCTAAGTCGGATGGCGATCACATCAGCGCTTTCTTAAGGGAGCTCTTGGGAAAGGTCGATAAGTTTCAGTTGCTTGTCAAGGAATCCAGAGGGATGGCAGTCGTCCAGGTACGATGGCAACAGAAGGACATGCTTCGGGAACTCCGGAAGATTGCTCCCAGCCTCCCGCAGGGGGTCCTTTCCCCGAAAGCAGCCTCCAAGACAGAAGCCTCGACGAAACAGTCTTCCAACTCCATCCCCGACCCTCCTTTCACAATCAGTTCAGCAGTAGACGCTGTCGACTTGAATAAACCGATCCTGATGGCCGCGAGTAGCGTCAAAGGCCCGACTAAATTCTACTCTCAGCTGTGTTCGCAGTATGATCAACTACTCAAGCTTTCGACAGAGATGAATAGCTACTACGAGTCTACAAGTATGACCGGTTTTCCATCGCCCGTGAGAGGAATGTTCTGCGCGGGCAAGTCGGCATCGGATGGTTCGTGGTATAGAGCTAAGGTAGTCCGTGCAGTAACGCCGGGTAAATTCAAAGTTAGATTCGTTGATTACGGTGACATCGCCGTCCTCGAAGCCGGGTTGCTTCGCGAGCTTAGACCACGCTTCCGCACTCTTCCCACGCAGGCCATCAAGTGTCGACTCTCCGGCGTGACAACGAAGTTCGAGGCAATCGTCTTGGACCAAGAGCTGGAGGTGGTCGTGAAGACGAAGACCGGAGGTAAACTGGAGATAGAATACCACGATGGGAATGTCCTGCAGAAAATCCACGATCTCGTCCGACCTGCCGATCAAACTGCATCCACGCCTCGGGAAGCACTTTCCACCGAACCACCATCACCCAGTCTGACTCGTCCACAGCAACTCGGAGGTACCGAGGCGGAAGTGTACATCTCACACGTTGAGGATCTCGGGAAATTTTACGTTCAGCTGAGCAGCCGGAGCGACGAGATTGACGTTCTTCAACAGAAACTGAAGATCGGTTACGGCAACGATGCGAACAAGAAACCACCGTCTACTCTAGCTGTAGGGACCTCGTGCTGTGCCCAATTCTCGGAAGATGCTGATTGGTATCGCGCCGTGGTCGTCCGGTCGACCAGCCCGGGGAAAGTCCTGGTCCAGTTTGTAGATTTCGGCAACAGCGAGGAACAGACGGTCGCTTCTTTGAGACATTTACTTCCCGAGTATCTCCAGCAGAGCGTGATGGCTGTGGAGTGTGGAATCAAAGGCGTCGGTTCATCGACGACGAAGGCAGCCGTGAATGAATTTCAAGATTTGATCATCGACAGAGCGCTCCAATGCAAGTTCTTCGGAGACCAGGAGCCGTATCAGGTCGAATTTCCCGAGTTAGAAGCTGAGGTCACGAGATGGCAGGCAAGTGAGGATAACGCAGAACACCAGGCGATGTTCTCCAATGTCCAAGGTGTGACTGTCGGTATCAAGGAGGAAGTCTTCGTGTCGTCCATTACTGATCCCGGCAGTTTCTGGTGTCAGTTGGCACGACTGGAGGATAAACTGGTTGCCCTGATGGACTCCATCGATGCCCACTACAGCGCGCTGCTACCCAACGAAGAGCAGCTACCAGTGCCTCCCGTCGCGGGTGCACCGTGCATCGCTCAGTTTGCGGACGACGGCGGTTGGTACCGCGCTAAGATCACCGAGGTCCGACCGACCGACTGCACCGTGACCTTCGTCGACTACGGAAACTCCGACAAAGTCGCCAACGGCTACATCAAACGCATCAAGGAGGAGTTTCTGGCCCTGGAGCCGCAGGCTGTGCCGTGCCGCCTGGACGGCGTGACCCAGGTCGGGGAGGCGTGGACCGAGGAAGCCAGCGATTCGTTGGGAACGCTCACCGGCGACAGGAAGATCCTGGCCGAGGTGATCGGTTTGGATTCGGTCACATCCAAATGCCGGGTTACTCTGTTGGATATGGGTATGAGTATCGGGCAGAAGCTCATCGATGGCGGCCTGGCAAAACCCGCTGCCAGATCGCCCTGCTTTGCGTCAGCCGTAGATGATAGAGCTGATCCTCTCTCACAGTTCGGCAAGCTGAATCTACGGAGCGGCTCGCTCGAGAAAGTCTACGTGACGGTGGTCAACTCACTGGTCGAATTCTACTGCCAGATTGCGTCCAGAGTGTCCGAGGAGCTCGAGCCCATGTCGGAGAGGCTTCAGGAGGAAGCGCCCTCTCTCGACTCGTACGCGTTCACCGACGGGGCCGACGTGGCGGGCGTCCCCTGCGCGGCGAAATTCTCGGCGGACGATCAGTGGTACCGGGCCACCATGATGGCGGAGAGAGCGGATGGCACGGTCGGCGTCTTCTTCGTCGACTATGGCAACGAGGAGGGCATCCCGCGAGAGCAGATCAAGAGAATTGGCGGGGACTACCTCTCGCTGCCGGCGCAGGTGTTGAAGTGCGCCCTCGCTCGCGTCCCGGAGACGTCTTCGTCCGACGTCGGCGCCGTGTCCGCGTTTGAGGAGTTGGTTCTGGAGAGCGAAGCGCTGACCGCCGAGTTGATCGGGGTGGAGGGGGATGGGACGTCGGTCGTCAGACTACTGAAAGAGGACAGACAAGTGGTGGAGGATCTCGGACTTAATACACTTGCAGAGGAAACAGGTATTTTTTTTTTATTTTTTTTTAAATTTTTTTTTTTACTTAATCAAATAATTATCTATTTTTATTTATTCCTTTATAATATAGAGTGCATTGAGAATCTTTGTATTATAATGCGCTATATGAGAAATGCATTATTATTATTATTATGCGACCCACGTTTCGTATTGTTGCGTTATCCACGGGCTTTTTCCTCTAATAAAGCCAGTCTGAATTAATAACCATCTGCATACTATCGTCCACTCCCAAACCCCCAAGTGTCACATACCATTAGAAAGGTACATTTCTACTGAATTTAAAAATATATAGTTTTTTAGTGTCAGGTCACATATAGATACATACTGACGTGTACCAACACTGGCAATGTTTGTCTTCTTAGAGTCCAGAGCTAGTGAGCAATCGTTGGAAGTCATGCCGGTCGACGGTCGGTTAACGTGGCCAGACATAACTGCGGGACAAGTTGTCGAAGTCTTTGTCAATGCCATACAAAACCCACAGGTAAAATATATACGAGTGGCCTAGTGGTTTAAATTCCTGCAGGTTTCCCAAGTTTTCCACTGTGGGCTTTTCTTACCGCTTAGGGGACGAGAGAGGGGCAGATGGGGGGGGGGGGGAGAACACACCTACAAGGTATATTTGTCTCGGCCCAAAAATGATATGTGTCAGATAATAAATCGATGTTCTGTAAAAAAAAAAAAAATTTAAATTTATTTGGGTCTTTATTCCAATTAATATAACCCTTTCAATACCATTGGCGACTAAAGTCGACACAAAGAATAGGCATGGATATCAGTCAATGTTGCTTGCATTGTACACAAATAGCTAGTTCCCACTAGCCTATTCTTAAAACAATTTGGTGATAAAAGGATTATTAATCCGGCCAACATGAGGTGGTGGCATACTGTTTAACTCCAGTCTGCGATTTACGTGTTTTCTTCTTCCCAAAATATATACAAGGTTTTTTTTCGTTTTCCTGCAGGACTTTTGGTGTCGCATAGCCTCGACCGAGTCTGAACTGAATGCATTGATGGCGTCCCACGCCAGCTCCATGAGTAAGTTTTTGTGATATTTGATCGGATTTTCAGCTTAGCAGTGTTCTTTTACCTCGATATTAAATCCGATATCCTTCTTTTTTTCGCAGTTGAAGACGAAATGCCAAGCTGCACGGACATACGTCCCGGCCAGCCGTGTCTATGCTACTCCAACCAAGACGGCCGCTGGTGTAGGTCAGAGGTTGTCGAGGTCATCGGGGATAAGGTCAAAGTTCGCTTTGTGGACGCGGGTTGCACGCGTGTCTTGACCAAGAACAAGGTAGTTGCAGGTTCGGAAGTTGATCGAGATCGGTTTGTTTATTTGCATCCTTTGAGGGATCGAGGTGACGCAGGTCCACATACCACAAAGGTCCCTCTCTGGTCCGCCTGCCACAAGTCACTCGGTTTGTGCTTTGGACTTTGTATGTGGGGTGTGTTATAAAGCACTTTACTGATTGACTTTATTTTGGATATGAACCACAATATTTTCCTTTAGTAGTTTAGAGTCCCTAATTTATTTTATGTGACCCACCACCACAAAAAAATGAGTTATTGGCATATTCAGTTAGAGAATGTCTTTTAGCTTAATTTAATACAAAAATTATGTTGATAA
>JAVCKS010016855.1:0-11488 GCA_032273685.1 Pteraster tesselatus
GAATCTTCACCTAAAAATAGTCACCAGAATTGTATTTGTTTACATTTTGATTGTTGATACACAATCATGACTTTAGGAGTAAGTATACACTATGAACATCTTTGCCAAGAAACCTAAAATCTATGAAGAGAGATCCTAAAGTTTTTAAGGCGATTTCACGGTGTACGATTTGCAAAATACCCCCGCTGCCCGAGTATAGTTAATGAAGGTGCTAAACGTTGGGGGATTGAGTGAAAGTATCTGTGTTTTCATGATAGCCCTGGTCTTGGGCAATGACAATAAACACCACAGTCTATATGCAATAATTGTCGCTGTTTACTAAAGGCCTTTTCACATAACAATCCTAGCTGATCTTCTGGGAAAATACGTGCGGCTGACTGATAACAAAAATAGATGTGCTGACCGCATTTTACTGGCAACTTAGATTGCAATCAATCTGGACGATCTTAATCGCTGACTAACCCCAAGTCTGTGTTTACACCACTTTGTATATACCGTGGAAGTGAGTAACAAATGTGTTCAAATCCAAAGATTTCTGGCTCAGCCATTAGATGGCTTCTTGGATTCGGAGTAAGGAATCAAACTCAGAACGAAATTTTTTTGCAATGGTACATTTTATTTATTTATTGCACAAATTTTTTTTTTCACATACTGTACTTGATCGAAATAAGTTTGTACGGTTGAAATAATTGTGTACGTTTCACATAATTGCCCAAGTAAAGTTGTACACGTAGTTGTACCCAGACATCACTTTACAATAGTACCAGGCTAGACATAAACAAATTCCTGGTACCTGTATCTCCAACTTTATTTTCATGTGCAGTGGTATATAAATATTTTGCAAGCACAATTCTGTTGTGCGTTCTGCCATTCTGAAACTCCCAAGGATACCAAATCCAGCAGACGTGACGGAACACTCTCATTCCAAATTCCCAAAACTGCAAAAAGGCCATATTTGTTGGTTAGCATCCCTGCCTGCCCCCCAAAAAAACTTGCCACCCCAGAACAAGCCTGCCACCTCCTTTATAATTTTCATTTTTATAAACAAATGTTAAAATCGTGCCAAAAAGAAAATGAGAAAACATTTTCAGGGTTTCCATCCATGCAGCAGATGATCTTTTTGCAGGTCAGAAACTTTGGAGCAAACGACTCTTTCATGAGCACGTTAGTTACGCAAATAATACGGTACTTGATAAATCGATTACTTGTCTGTAGCTTGCATTGATCATTTGTCGATCGAATATTAATTGTTAGCACTTTCATGTATTGTATAAAGTTGGTGACTGATTTAATAATTGAAACCATGATATTATCAGAATGATAAACAGAAACTTTACGAAAATGAAAGCTTTTTCGCTGGCTGTGTTAAACATGTGTACATGCTAATCAAAAGCATGCATCTGTTTTTTCCTTGTTTAATACAGGAGGCTTAGCTTGTCTGTGTAAGTCTCTATGTCACCACAGAGCAGGTCATGGTCATGCCCATACATGTCATGGTCATGCCCATACATGTCATGGATGGTGGTCGCACTCATAGCATTTGGATGGTTGGCACAACTCGTCGTACTCGGCCAGACAATCAGTGTCCGTCCTACATGTTATGCCACAGTGTCCCCGTTCTGGTTCATTATGTTCCCTAGCGCAATAAGGAACTACCGGTACTGCAGTGTATCCTTCCTGGAAAATTGTCATTTGGGAACTTATACAAAATCAGCCATGCTGTGAAATCCCGCTAAAGCTCTATTACTGGCCCGGATTACCGGTAACTTTTAAAAGTCAACATTTCATACATCTGCAATTTCCCAAACAAATGTCATACCTTTTAATCGAGCAAACTAAATGGTGTATCATCTGGAAGGAGAGTCTCTATCATAATTTATCAAAATTGGTACTAGGGCCTAATTATACTTGCCGGGGATCACGAATGGGAACTGATTGTACATGTAGCTAGCTAGCTAACTAGTTATCTAGCCGTGCATAATTGCCGTTATACCATTAAACAAAAAAACCAACTTGTATACACACGCTCCTGAACCACAACAGGCTAAGCACTCACAAGCAAAATAAACTGTTTAACTAAGGGCTTCGCTTCTGCCTTCCGTGGTAAAATAAACATGTACATGTACTTATCTGTCCACTCACTATTGAAATGAAGGTTTTCCAGATCTATTTTACGTTTACTTATCACACGATGTACTCAACGAATGGAACTAGTGTGTCAATAGCACCGGTGAATGGATGACAGAGCAGAGCGCGCGGCCGGTCAATGTGATTGCTTACAGATCACCCGCGCATGCTTGCTAGTTAAACTTATATCAGTGTTTTCAAGATTTCTAGGGGTTTGAGTATTTCAAAGAACACGAATGCGCACTCATACAATCACGCACCAGCATGATTGGTACTTTTTACATGGATTTTCCCCCGGTAGTTGAACTAACGTAGTTGGATTGAACTAACGTTATCTGTGTTCATAATGTTAATATTGCGAGTGGCACCTTCAACAGGAACTACATGTAGTACTACAGACCACATTATCTCTTTGTTGGTTCGTCAATATCTAGAGTGGTAACGTTAATAATAAATACTATTAATCCAGGATAAAAAGGGGATTAATTATTTTAAACAAAACTCTCTTAGTGGAATAAATAAATAATTTATTTCATTTGATGAATTTCATTACATTTAATCTTTTTTTTTCAAATTTGTAAATGATTAAAGGCCTGGATTAAATTCTGAATAGGCCGGGATTTGGTCCGCAGGTCGCCTATTGAATAGGGCTGCTCTATACTGTCAGTCTATTATTAGTAGTTATAGTAACGCAGTGGATATTTTGTCGTGAACCGGCAACTCATCAGCTTTCGCTATTTGACCGGCACTTTCGTTTGACATGCGCAGGTCACGCTCCGTGCTAAATTCTTCCAATGTCTGGATTACAGCGCACTCTGGCCAATAACAGATCATATTGCACGCTAGACTTGTTGCCAGTCATATGCGATCGTAATACACATTGCCGTATGGCCGCGCTCGGGTATGTACATATGCAATTAGCTAGAGGCTACATGGGAGTCAATTTTTTATATCTTGTGCTCTACTACTGTATACAGCAGGTTGGCCGGCCAAACGAAGGAGTTATTACTGCATAATATTTAAATAATACTACATGTACACGCAAACGTAAAAAAAGTACCCTCGCGCACCATCCCCAGGGCTAAAGAGAAATGATAGCCAATTCATTTGATAACAGTTATTTTATTTTAACAGTTACAATATATCACTAAATTCCCTGACTCAATTTGTATACAACTGTACAGTCAAGTCTATTTAATCAAAATAATACTGTGATTATATTGCTCCTCGAGGGCCTTTTGATTCAATAAACAATTCTAATTCTATCCGGCGTTCCCACCCTTGCCGGTAAAATAACTTCTGCTGCCGGCAGCTAGAGACCTGGGCTAGAGACCCGCCGGTAAAATAACCGACTGCGCAGGTCAAACGAAAGTGGCGGTCAAATAGCGAAAGCTGATGAGTTGCCGGTTAGCATGTGTGTTTTCAATAACTTTCAATAACAACACAGATTTTGGCTAAACCCATCCACTACTCCACTCGCCATTTTATGACTAGTCTGGTACTCTTATTGTAGTTAACAAAATTGTGATGTAAAGGTTGGGTAAAATGGTGTTTTTAGTAAAAGGACACTGGTGGACAGGTCCATTCTGGAGTTGCTCCAAGATTTCATCATATTTCTTATCTTAATACAAAAATTTTGAAACTTAAATTTTTACAATTCTACCAATATCTTATCCGTTTGAGGCTAGAGGGCCACACTTGCATGTACTGTATACGCGACTAGACTTTCAACTAAGTGTAGCCTTTATATTCGGGATAAAATAATTGTAAGAATTGTAAAACTTAAAGTGTCATTTTTGTCATTAAATTACCACTAGGGCCTAGTACTACTACTACTTAAGTAGTACTACTACTACTAGTACTTAGTAGTAGTACCCACTAGTTTTAGCTAAATTCAAAACTTCTTTCTTAATTGATTCCTAATTTTAGATTTTCCCTAGTCTGGAAATAACCGAAGGGAAATCGGCAGTTAGCACAAAGGCTCAATTCTTGCCATCACAGTAAATGATAATACAAAATTTACAATTTATTTTAGGCCCCTGTGCCTGTGGCCTGTCTGATCCCTTTGACATGTTATCGTTGAACGGAGCATAAAAGCCAAAAGGAGCAACTCAAGAAAATCCGTCCACCACGTCCCTTTTCTAAAAACACACCCTTGTACCCAGCCTTGTTGACGGCTGACGGAAATGTCACTTACTTTAACGGAATTCCAAACGCACTTTTCGTAGCCGCCCGTCGTTTTGAACTGACAATCTTGGCGCGTGCGGCCGCCATCTTATTTTACACGATTACACTACAACAATGTAGACGACTGTTTCGTGTATTAGTTCCTCATGCATAATACAATTATATGCAGGTTCTTCCCCGCAATGTTTCACCATGGTTTCACAATTTTTATATTTATTCCCACGGAGGCAAAAGTAAAATACTAAAAACCATATAACAAACACATAAATAAAGTATAACAAATAAAAAAACTATTTGGAATTGTCCCAAAGGAAACAGTGTTTCGTAATCTACGCGTTAATAAATAAACCTGTGAGGGCAAATAAAGGTCAACTTTGTTTGTAAACAACGTACTGTGTTGTGCAGTACACGTGCACGTGTACATTGTACGTGTGCGCGCGCGCGCACACTGTATTATTGAAAATCGTTTTTGCAAAAACAAGTTCGCGTACTGTATGTACCAAGTACCACGACCACCGCGGAAGATTTGGCCAAAGGCCAAGTCAGAGTGGAACAATCCTCCAATAATTTGTTTTGAAGATTTATTCGGTATTGTTTTGCTGTAAAGTATTGGATTTTTGCCAAAAAAACAAGCGGTGACGCAATGTATATACAAACTGTCATACTGTACATGTACTGTACATATATGTGCATGTACTGACGTTTTTCCATAAAGTTGTACTGGCGTTTTTCCATAAAGTTGTACTGGCGTTTTTCCATAAAGTTGTACTTTCGTTACACGATAAGAAACAGATTTTGTTGATTATTAATTCGGCCAACTATCAGCACAGATTTCTTGATGGAATGTTTACAGAGAGGTGATACTTCACAATTAAATTATCAACACGGGTGGTGTAGCGCCATCCGGCGTCATAAAGCTGCCAAGTAAATGAGACCACGCGCTGCGCACACAATACAATTCGCGTGCCTGCTGCATGCGCATGCAGCCAATGGAGTCAAAGCAGTTAACACGCGTGTCAGACAGGGGTACGTGCGTTCGGCTTATGCATGCAGTGTGTGCCGCGCACGCAACGACTTAATTTATTGTTGGGCCGCTGCCAGAAAAACATGTTCAAACATGTTTCGATCTGCTTAATAATATTCGTAGCCGCTATGGAGCTGCACTAGTTCCATTGCCTTTGTTGTACAAAGTGTTCCATATATAGATATGACGCTTCCGTGTATGACCATTGGAACGTTTGTCGTCAGTACATCTTTTTTTTCATAAATTTGTTCGTGAAAAAAATTAAGAAAAAACTCCATAGGGGTCTATGTGTGCTGTCACCAGTACGGTACCTGCCATGGCTACTGCAGTCGGTCGCGTCGTAAATAAGTAAACCCCTTAACTTTTTTCTTGTCAAATTAGTTGTGTGTGGACCTTCCTTGCGACAGGTGCGTAAACCGTTGCCTTTTGCAATTGAGTCAATGGCTGTTCGGTGTAGTACAAGAACCGTTAATTTTGACCAACTCAATTAATACCTACCTGATTTTGCACGGACCCTGCTGTACAATTAGGACATTTCTACCAAGCTTATTTGGGTAACAAACAAATTCTGTTCGGAAAGTTTGACAGCAACGTGATGCTGTACGTGGTGCGCCATCTTCGGTGGTACAACTGAAATTGCGTGGGCGGATATGATGACAACACCGCAAACGCAGGCGGCACAACACGTTGGAAAGTGAGTAGGCACTGGCGTGAGTAAACTACAAAATAAGTACTCAGTACACTGAGTAGTACAATCAATAGGCACGTGGATTTAACTGAACACTCACTCGGTCATTAGCCATAGACGGTCTGGATTCTATGTAGGCCTAATTGTAGACATGGTAAACTGTAAAATCAAAAGTGATTAACTAAACTGTCCATAAATTAGACTTTCACGAAACTGTCGTACCCGCCTTAGAGGCCGGAGTAGGTAGAGGTTCCACTGTACCACTACCACCAGTACCACTGTACCAGGCTCCAGTTACACTTAGGAAATTTAGGCTTGCTATACAGCATATTGCAAGAGAACATTGTCATATTCGTATGAATAATAATTGTTACGTTTGTAAAATGAATTAATTTAACTAATACGAATGAAGGCATTATATAATAATCGCTTGATTGATGTTCTTTATTCAAAAATTATATATCTCTAATCATGTGATTGTCTTTATATGCACACAAAAAACATCCTTATTTTTCTTTTTAATTCAGTAGACCTATTTGACATAGGCCTATTTTCCTTATTGGCTTCAGTATGTATGCTTCTAATTCAATTGGATTGGATGTTTTTAATTATTCATTTATCAGATCAGGTTTATTAATACTCGTCAATTAACTCAAAATAATGATGTTTGATTGGTCGAAATATCCTGCAAGAGATATATTCAACCTCTTACCATGATGAATCTAGACGTGTATTACAGTTTGCATTGGTATACACAATTTGTATAATTCCATCAATGTTACCTGGGAGATGCAATAGGCCAGATGTTGTTTACATGCTTAGCAACCACCTTAGTCTTGCTACAATGACCCACACATGACAGCACCTGTCACCACCTGTATTATGAAAGCTTATTCCCTCAATTATGTCACCATGCAACGAATGCTGCCAACTGTGTGATTGTATCTGCAATTATTCTTGACAATCCTAAACAGACTCTTAAGGTCTATTTTGTGGTTAACCATCCTATCTAGTTCACCGTGTCTAGGGTCGTAAAAGGATGGAAGATATAAAGAACCACATTTGTTGGCAAAGCAGTTTATATGCTTTTAAAGTACATTTCATCTTGGTTTTCATTGTATGGTAATAATGATATTAACCAATGTCTATAAACATTTTATGTTACTTAAACAAATTAAACATAATTTAGCAGGTGCTCAGACCTGTACATGTACTTGCCAATTGCTGCATTTACATGACTTTAAATATGATTAGTATAAGCAGGAAATTTGAAAACATTTTGATGATTATCGTATTTGTAGTCTGACACATATATGTCTGATAAAAAATAAAACCAGCTATAAGAAATGTGTACATTTGCAGCTTTCACTGCACAGTCTATTTAAGATCTTGCAAGAAGGTCTCTGGTTTTTGGTATCAGATAAAAATCTGTGGGGGAGTTGTGGGAGGGGGATGAGAGAGAGTGAAAGTATAAAGGATACACTAAAGCTAGCCATTGTTTACACTAGTATCCAATATATTTATAATGGATTTGCTCCCATAACTGTACAGAATGAATTGTGATAAGTAAACCATACTGTATAGAGTACATGTACATGTACATTTTTCAATCATATTGTGTTGTAGTAGTGGAATGCCACACAATTTGGGTAAACGTTTAGATCCTACATGTACATGAAAAGTCATGTCGATCCAGCACTTATTACAAGAGTCAGGTCACAATAGTCTAGGTTAGCATTCATATGCGGTAACCGCTTAAATCCATTAAAACCAAATTGTAAATCAGCAGTGATTCCCTCTGGGATCAAACCCATTGGGGGAAAAAAACGTTCATGTGAGGGTGTAAAGTTAGAACTTGTCCGGTTGCAACAATTAAAGCATACATGTATTGCACACTGAGTAGCTAGCTGTGTGAGAAAGGTCACAGAAACATACATGATGTATATCTTCATGTCTGTCCTTGAAATATGTAATGTTATTGTACTCTGGAAATCTAAAGGGTCAGTTGATCTAGACAATGCTGTGGAGTTGCTGTAAGCTTGCAGTCATCAGTTGCACCTCATGAGAAGTTTTACTTGCGCAAACTTGAGGTGACTACTTTTGGGACTACTTTTTAGGCGTGACTAAACTAAAAATCTTTCAAATTTGTGTGGGAATCCTTTGAAAGAAACCAGCACAACAGACTGAATGCAAAGATGCAAAGATTGTTAGCAACTGCAAATAATCCACATTGTAATCATATTGCGCACACGTGTAATTGTTTTTGTGTAATTGCCAAGTTGGTGATCATATTTCTGCAATATGCCAGAAGGTGTATTATAAAAGGAAAGTTATTGATTAATCTTTATAGAATTGGGTCAGCGAGGCCATACATGTACATGATACCGCTCCAGAAGTGAGGTAATGAGTTACTTAGGTTATCTACTGCCCCAATAGTGAGGTCATATATCGGTACTAGCTACCCTGTACTGAGGCTATACTGCCCCAGCAATGAAGCAACATATACTGCCTCCCTAATGAGGCCACAGTATAACGTCCCAGCAATGAAGGTGATATATACATTATATTGTACTGTCCCAGTATAGTAGGTAATGTACTGCCCTACATGTAAGAACAGTTCAGAGAAATAATCTTCTTAGTATGTGCACAGTTATTAAAGCCGAGACTATGAAATATATTCATATTTTTGTGAAATAAATATTAATTCCCAATTTATAGTTCAGGAGATAAAGCCAAAAATGCAGTATTCATTTAACACCTGGTGTTTTTTGTGTCCGGGTGTTCTCATTTATAAGTGTGTCATCTGAAACTTTGATTGGGACAATAACTTGATAAATAAATTGGTTGACTTTAATATCAACATCAGTGTTGTCTTTCAAATCACTATCTCCATTTTCAGGTGTTTATTCACCCGTGGAACTTGCAAGTACATGTAGATTACAGAGCTAGATGTATAAAGTAGTTTAAATGAGATAATATGAGTGACAGGAAATTATTATGCATGTAAACAGCTGTTTACAAATGTACATACATGTATACTAGATGTACCACTACAACAATAGATCTAAAAATAGAATGTTATAACCATATCAAATTGCACTGCTGATAGTGAGGTTTGTCATCCGAGCTGAAATCTCATCTTTAGTTCCTAAAAACTATAAAACAATCACCCGGAACTTGCTCGTTAAAACCAATTATGTTGCCTTGACTAGAAAGAACGTTTGTTTTAATTGTCTTTGTGAATTTGCAGGCCTAAAAAGATTGTAAGCATAATCCGTAATTAAAAGGCACTGGTTAGTAAAATAATCATGTAAGATTAATGATTGTGTGTTTTATAAGTGAACTTTAGTAATAACAGAAGGTTATGTCTCACCAAGTCGCTTAGCAATACAAATGACGTCATATGATAGACCTCCCATGGAAACCAACATGTAATTACCAGTGTGTGTTTGTTGCTTTGCACTGTACATGCTTGATCCAGAATAAATTTCACTTGTATTAACTTCCCTAGATGACAGGTTTATTACTGTTTGTTTAAGGTGAGTTGGGAAAATACTGTAGGCCTATATAAATGAGAATAAACTAACAGAAAAAAAAGGTTATGGGATTGTATGAAGGTATAGTTTTTAAACATTGTGTTGAATTTTCAATATGAACAGGGACCCCTCATCAGGGGGAAAGAGGAGTATGGTACTGTACTGAGAATATGCATACGTTTAATTCCTAGTTGACTATAGGCATGATTAGCCATATGCACACATTTGATTTAAATAACAATGAAGCAGTCCCTAGCCTGTTTGCTAACCGATTTGTGTTCGGATAAACATTTTGGTTGATTGGTCCTCACTTTGTATTTTCTATGACGTGGATGGCCGGGTGGCACAAAGTATCATTTTGTTGTTGTCTGTACGTAAACATGCTATGGAAGATGTACATCTACTGTACATCTAGGGGATGTTGTTACATTTATTGATGCTGCAAAATTACATTTTTGAAAAGGTCATGGCTCACTGATGATTTAATCCATTAAAGTCATACAGTACTATATTTCAAAGTCACTGCGCTGTATACAATTTCCACTGGAGCGTCTAAACGAATCGGGTTGGAACACTATGCATTAATATGTAAAAAATGGATCCTAATTAACCTCTTTAAGGGTTAACACGTTCTAGCCAAGGTTTAGGTACACAAATGGCTGGAAGTTTCAATCAAAACAGGGTGTCCAAATACTTCCCTTACACATAGGGTCACAAACGACAGATAAATCAAGGTGTTCAATTGTGAAATGTCCAGTGGATCCTCACAGCAAGGGGGCTAATCTCATATAGCAAGTGTTGTAAAACAAGACCAGCTGTTTTCTGTCATGTTTATGGTGCTATTTTGTTAGCATTATCAGATTCTATGTCAATCTTTCGCTCTTGCTGGTGTAAGCTCAAAGGCCAACCTTGAATATACAAAGCTTATGAGATGATGAGTCATCACTAATAGTTAGCTCTGCCCATCCAGGGGCCAATAACATGTGTATACACCAGTAGCCACATCTAGCTGACAATATGTACTGTGTGTGTTTTCTCACTGCACTGGGGTGGACAGACACAGGCTAAGGTTTAGGGTCTGTTTTTGGACGATTAGATCATAGCAAAACAGGGGTCCATGCAGTGTGTGAGGCTGTCTGTCTGTGGATGTGATCAATTGATGGCCGTATCTTTGTAAATGTAAACAGAGTCAGACTTGGAAATAAGAAGGAAAGTACTCACTGTAGATTGACATTGTTAACAATTAAACTTTGTTGTTCAAGAAACAGACTTTTGATCATAAATACTGTACAAATGTTGTTCTTACACGTAATTGGTTCTATGTTTTGGAACAAATCATCTAAAGGGTTCTATAAAAAGTTGATTTTATTATACTGTGCTCAAAACACATTAACAGCCAATAATTAGTGAACTTTAAGTATAAGACCCACGTTTTGCCATATTTTTATGTTCTCTTTTTCAAGTGAACTACATCATTTTGTTTATTTTAAAGATAATATTTATCCAACACTGTACAATTTTTCTTCTAAATTGATAACAGTAATTGATATTAGATATATTTATAATTCTACATTGAACATTAGTAAACGTATTATTCATAAGAATTTAGAAAAGAAAAAAAAAAACTTAAATAAAAAAATAATTACTAGAACATGTTTTCAAGGTCAACTATATCATAATTCCACACAAATTAACAAACCGAGTGTGTAAATTTAATTCCCTAGCTGTATATTTTACTGGGGTAAATATGCACTACTAATTGTAGTGTTTTTATTAGCCTTAGGATTAAGTCAGGGATTTTATTATTTTCTACAAATGTTTAGCCCTTGCGAAAGATCGATTGAACCATCTGACTGCCTTGATTACATTTAAAATGCAAAATGTGGTAGCCTGTTTGCACACATTGAAAATATATTTAGGTTTCAT
>JAVCKS010016897.1:0-14766 GCA_032273685.1 Pteraster tesselatus
TAGACGATGTCACCCATGTTTACTTAATAGCTGTTTTGATCATGTGACACGCAGACCGGCAGGCAAAAGACGAACCCAGAAGTCTATTTGTACACGTGTTAATGAATAGCGATTGAGTCAACCAGATTTATCAATCAGAATTAAATCATAATTCACAAAAGTTTCCTTCAGAATGCCAGTTAGTTCGCTGTGTAGATCGTACTAAGAATATGGCGTCTGCAGTGATAATCGATTGTTTTTGCCTGCCAGTGTCCGCGCGCATCATGTTTGGTTTGGTCGTGACGTACTAGGTGACATCGTGTACACATTGAAATCTTTAACCCCCCGAAGAAAAATGTAGAATAGTGGACTCTCTGCTACTACAAACCACTCATGATGCTAGGTGCTATTCAAGTAACTATGCTATAAAACAGTTTTTTTTATAACAGTAGTGAAAAGTACAGGAAACTCTCTTAAAGCCATCAGCTTTACATTTTTATTTAGTATTGAAGATTAATCATGTATGATTGTGTTTGCATTGGTGGATGCAATAAAGAACTGTAGAAAGAATTACTGAATGTTTGGCGATCCAAACGAACGTACCACTGTCTGAACCCCCCCACTGACCATTCTTATTATGTACCGATACCAGTTATGTGCTCTGCAGTAAAGTTTATTTGATAAATTAGCTAAATTAAACAGGGTATCGTGTAAGCCCTACCTGGTCATAACCTTTGAATTAAATGGATGGTCTTTGTGCAAAACGGTGATGTTAAAATGATCACGTTCATCCAAGTGTTACACCATGCCTTTAGGTCGAGTTTCATTGACGTTGAGTGTCCCCAGTGTCAAGTTTCTCTTTCAGTTTCCCATTCTGTCCGTGCTCGAATGTGTAGTCTCTCCAACATTCCACTGTCGTATTTCCTTCCTCATTTCTTCCTCCTGCGACGTATATCAAGCGCAGACAAAAGTCTTAATGAACACACAAACAATTAAGGACCAGCAGACTCTACTTGGTAACAAAGTGAAAGGCAAACAACTTACAAACTACACCACTAACAGAGAAAAAATTGAAAGCCTCGATGTTCTTATGAGAGTAACAAGTATGTCAACTAATACTTTAGATAGATCGCATTTCTTACTTTTTCTTGGGGTTGATCAGGCCAGATTCTCGTACCATCGTAGAATGACCTTGGGTCGATGTCATGACGTCAACATCTTCAACCACGGCTGGTGACCTGCTGGATTGGCTGGTAACCATATCATCCTCACCCTTCAACCAGAAATGAAAACTACCACGCATTAGACTTTAAGATTGAATGAGGTCAAATTGACCATGACAATGTGTGTAACCATATATCCACAGCAAAGTATCATTATCAGCTATCATCTGGCCAACTCGGTCTGTTTGACTGCCGTTTAGGGTAAACTAACAGAGTTACTTTAAACCGCAGCAGTAAGATTTGGGCACAGATGTCACGTCTTATTTTAATACAAGTCAATTGGGTGAAACTTTTGTGATATGCATTATATTTCTCAAAACAGCAGAATTCTGAAAACGAACCTGGTTGATGTGATCCTCAGTTTCCATCTCTCGTCGATCCTTGCTCCCATCCCTGGTCCCATTCTCTGTCCCTGGTTCAGTCTTGACGTACGGTGCCGGGTACCAGTGAGTGTCATCTTCAGTCGCCATGGCGGTGGTGGTAGTGACGCGGCCATGTTCCTCGAGCTCCAATGGATTCAGTCCGTGGTAGTTCAGAGATTGGTTGGTGTGTTCAGAGGTTTCTGGTGTGACCTCTGAGTCTTGATCGTTGTCTGGAAACTGGATGTCTAAAAATGATTCCTCTTTGATCCTAAAAAATATATATATAAATTGTGAGGCCCGTTTTGAAGATCACAAAGTTCTGCTATATCAGAGGTGGAATTACACAGAATGCAAAGCCATTGACACGATGCCTTTGTTACCTTGGTGATTTGCATTCATTTAAGGAGGATACAACAGGATTCTGTAAACAAACAGAGGTAGAAAAGTTTCACTGGGAGTGAATGAAAAAAGAGAATGAACCATTGGAAGATTTTAGTGCAAGCAACAATTTGGGGCAAGCAACAATTTAGGTCAAGTATAAATTTTGGGGCAACATCTTATGGCAAATAACATAATTATTACAGAAATGAATATTGCAGGGCAAGTGGCACGGCAAGTGGCACGGCAAGTGGCAGGGCAAGTGACAGGGCAAGTGACAGGGCAAGTGAAGACAGGGCTTCCCCAGTAACTGTCTTACCCGTAAGTGATCGTATTGCTCCCGCAGCTGAGAGTTTCTCTTGAGCACAAAAGAGTGGTAGTCTTTGATTCTTGTCTTCCAGAAGGTGTGGAGGTTATAAGCTCCACCTACCCCAATCTCCTGCAGTACCTGGGACAAGACATCCTGTAGGTCAGGAAGAAAAAGAATAGGACAATAATAGGTTTGTAAAGCGTTTGATTATCGGGTATCTGTGATTCCACTGTAAAGTTACATCTTGGCGGGTAATTCCAGTTAAAAATTGAACGTTGACTGACCTGAAAACCGGTGTAGCCATGAAGCGCTTCTCGATCGGCAGCCACTCTCAACAACTTGCAAACCTTAGTCATATACTCGTGGAGTACGTCAATCAGGGTGTCAAGAGCAGATTCATGGCTTACTGTAAGCAAACAGTAACATCATCAAACTACGGTGATACAGCGTTTAAAGTTGCGGCTCCTTAATTATGGAATCGGCTGCCCATGCAGCTGAGATGCATGAAAGAATTTTCTGATCTTAAGACGCATTTTTTTTAAGCAGCATTTTTTTTAATGTGGTAATAATCTCTTTTTATGTACAGACTGTTGAGACTTATGTGAAATGTTCTTTAAAAAATAAATTATTATAATTATTATTATGTCTCTGTGTACGTAGCACTCATACTTGAGCCAATTTTAGAGACATTTGTTTTACCTTGAGAAATAATTTAAAATGTTCAATCAATCAATTGATAGATATACCCTGCTATTAGCTTTAAAATTATACATGGCACGAAACAAATCCAAGAATTTCATAGTCAAGATGAATTATGGGCAATCGTTCGTGTCATATATCATTTTAAAGCCAATTAAAGAAAGGGCAGACCTAGCAATATATATCAATTCTCAACATTTAAAGTTATTTTTCGGAGAGTAGATCTTTAAGGGCAAAAAGAAATCCACATGAGAAGCCTCCTCTGACCCAGCCGTCTTGTAAACACTTACATTCATAGCCTGCATGCGCACATATTGTGGCTACGGATTTCCCCTGTAGCTTTCTAGCAATGTGTCGATTCATTTCTATAGTGCCATGGGACAAAGTAGGTCCAAATGCCCTGAAAGAAATCAAGTTTATAAATCGTTTATATACCGGTATTGTATGTTGTCTACTTTTTATTATAACTACACTAAACATTTGAAGGTACGGTGATTGGTGGAATAGTGGATTTGTGGAAGTGAATTATGTGGGTGGGTGAATGTGTGGATGTTTGGATGTGTGAATGTGTGGATGTTTGGATGTGTGGATGGGTGGATGGGTGAATGGATGGGTGGATGGGTGGATGGGTGGATGGGTGAATGGGTGAATGGGTGAATGGGTGGGTGGGTGGATGTGTGGGTGGGTGGATGTGTGGGTGGGTGGATGTGTGAATGGGTGGGTGGGTGGATGTGTGGGTGGATGTGTGAATGGGTGGGTGGGTGGATGTGTGAATGGGTGTGTGGATGTGTGAATGGGTGTGTGAATGAGTTGGTGGGTGTATGAATGGGCAGATGGGAGGGGGTGGACAGGCGGGCAGGTAGGAGTGAGTGTGAGAGGGTGGTTGTTTGTATGGGTGGGTTTACTAGATACTTACTCATCTCTTTGGTCCGTCTGAGTACCACTGTCACTACTCAATGTGCGGACCGTTCTTGATGGGATCAGCAATAGCGGAGTGGCTGGTAGGGACTGCAGTCTTGGCTTTGTACCTTGGTCCTCATATTTCTGCAATCGAATCAAACAAATGTTTTTCTTGAAACAACTTGCTTACCAGACTTACAACTTGTGTTATATCTCGCTTTCTGTCCATCTCATCCGCCTCTGCCCATCTGCCCATCCATATGCCCATCCATTCCCCCCCCCCCCCCCCTGTCTGCCCATTCGTCCATCAGCCCACCGGTCCATATGTCTGCCCACCTGACCGACAAACCATCTTGCCATCCATCCGTCTGTCCGTCCGACCGACCAACCGATCGCCTTACCATGCTCTCTTGCTGTAGCTGCTGTGCCGATGCGATGATGGTCCTAGTGCGTCGATTGTGCTTCAGTAAGTGTATGGTGTGGATACTGATGGCATCAGAACGTAATAACTCAGATGGCAATCTGTTCAAAAATCAAACGATTACAGTTTCTAAGGAGATCTTAAAGAGTTCTAAGCATTCTAAAATGGTTCTCAAATGGTTCTCACAGAGTTTGCAAAGATTTCTCAATGAGTTGGCAAGCAATTATCAAGGACTATGAGAGCTCAAGGTGTTCTTATAGTGATCATGGACTTCACAATGACTTCACACAGAGTTGACCCAGAGTTGACACAAACTTATTAACACAAAGACTTCTCAAACCATCCAAAACAATAATACAACATAATAATATTTCCCCCCAAACTCTGCACATATAGACATACAATGGTTGAAAGGCCTTGTTGGAAGATGAGGAAGGTTGGTGCAAGTAGTGTCCTTCAATATCAATTGACTTAGGATTGAGGGCTGGTGAGTCTATATCAACTGCAGACATGGATTTAGACGGCGAGTGTTGATGTGGCTCAAACTCTCCCCATTGGAGGGATGGTTCTTTTACCTATAACAACAACAAATGATGTGATACTAACAATTATGACGAAGGTGCTATCAAGTACTATCAAGGACCTTATCTAGGCCTACTGCATTTATCTTTTCGACATGTAAAATCACTGCTATCACAGTTATGTATATAGCGCCCCCTAGTAGACTAGAGTCAGGGTTAAAAGTTATTGGGGTTATAGGGTTACGGTTATAAGGTATTACATGTATAGGGTTATAATATGCATCAGGCAACCACTAGACAGTGGACTGAGGCAACAGTTTGTTTAGTATTTTATTGATGCATCAACTGCAGCGGTGACTGCTAGATTGCAGTACTCCAGTACCGGCAGCAGCCTCTTCACTTCAGTATTTTTATTAATAAGTCGGACTGCGGTAGCAGTTTCTTTAGTGCAATTTGGTTAATGCATCAACCATGTGACTCAACTCCAGACCGTCACTTCGTGCATTATTTCTGATTATGATTTGGTCAAGGTGGACCACAGATCGACACTTTGTTTTAAATGTAGCTTTAAAACTGACGGGTATATTCGGAAGTTTCTCCTGACTGTTTTACTTCAGCGTGATAGTCTTACTCAGTCAGAATCTACTCACTCACTGTCCTACTGACCTAACCTAGCTAGACATGTTACGACTGGCTAGTCTAGCTAGACTAGCATGACTAGTTAATAGTTACCAATACACACATTTGGGAATTCTGTCCAAAAGTGTTCACATTTTTAACCAGCGCAAAGTACACGCATGTCTTACCATAATCGGTGCCTTCCAATCAGTTGACTTTCCGTCAATTTTTTTAGTCTCACTACTAGTAGTACCAGCACCATCTTCGCTAGCGCTTTGGCGAAAAGTGCTGCTGCTGCTGCTGCTGCTGCTGCTGGAAGTCGCCATGTTTGTTATGGAGTAGGGCGCCCTCTGTTGACAAAAACTATACTAAAAACGAACTGTCATCGCGCGCGCGCAGCCAGCTCTTTTGCGCGCCGAGTCACGCCGGCGCGTCTAGTCTACCGCATTGCATCTAGCGCGCGCTATATAGCGAGTCTAGCGCGTCAACCGCGCGCGACGCGACGAGCTAGCTATGAAACGCGTTTTTGTAGTGCCCGACATGGCAACCATAATAAACACAAACGTAAACACTGCAAAACTGGCAACACCGTACCACAAAGCGCCGCTGGATACGACAAAACAGAGTCGGTAAGTTTGCAACTGCAAGGTAGGGTAAACATTTAAACCATTTCAACTGAATGTTTCTTAAAAGTGCTCGAAGCAACAAATACAGTAGGGCTTTATTCAACTTACTGCGTCAAAACATACACCTAGCCTATGATGCCGAGTTTGAACATGCACTTTTTAGATTTGTATGTTTTCCTTTTACAGTGAACAAGGTAAAGTATATTGCGATAGGAGAATCGGAGAATACGAGTCTTTGATTGAATGAAATTAGCAATTAAACAAACAGAAACTCATAGAGTGGGTTATTTGCAATAATGAAGAAGTTTGTTTTTAAAATATGCTGCGTACATCAAAGTCAAGTAGGCGGAAGGTGCCCTTACGAGGTGACGTTAGGTAGATGTTGGGATGGCACGATGTGATGGGAAGTCGCGGCTCTCGTACGGTGCATATAGCCTATATAAGCCAAGACCAGAATAGGAAATCTTTCTACGAACGTTTTCCGAATAAATTATAATTCAACCAATCAGCCCCGTCCTCGATATAATGACTGAGTCGAGTAGGGAGGGGCATGTAGGATAGGGATGGGCAGGGGTTGGGGAAAGTTCCTGCACCCTCTCCTGCTATTAGCATTCCTCTCCTCTCACCCACCCCACACATCCGCGTCCCACACCCCTCCCCTACCCCCTCCTCTAAATTACCCCTCCGTTCTCCTAACCCTACCCATCCCTTATCCTTCCCTCCTCTCTCTTACCCCTGCGCTCCCGGTCCCGGTACACGGTAGTTTGAGGCCCACACGAATCGAGATAATGGGAATATGTCTATTTCAAACCGGCAATTATTATTGTCAAACGTCTTGCCATGCCAATGTCAAAATTACCGCTATGCCTCCTCTTATGTCCGGGGTAGGTGAAGTTTCGCTCAGTGCCGAGCGGAGAAACCCCAGAGCCGTAGAAAGTTGACGGGACACGGTGTCGTAATGACCGTCGGGCACCCGATCCTGGTACCATCACGGAGATTATTAATCTAAAGTTGATTAACAAATTATTTCGCAACCAAACTTCTTTAACTGTGGGGGAAAGCTATACCCTGCCTGCTTTAGAACTGGCAACGTTTGGGGGAAGGGTTAAGGGTCTTAAAAATACCGACAGTCTTTATTTTGGCTAAGGTATTCATTTAAGAACCAGTCACAGGCGGGTCCTAACAGCAGTGGCCACGTGGGTAGCCTATCACTGGACATTAAGAGCCTAGGGCGCCCCCTGCGCCGGTACGGAGAGCTATCGGTTGAGACTGACGATGTGCGTTGCCTTGACTTCTGTATCTCTGCTTCTCCTATCGTTTTACTATTTTCAAATATTCTCAAACGATGTACCCTTTGTATTTTATTTCGTAAATAAATTAGGAATTCATTATTAACCAATGTTTTGTTTTTGTTCAGTAGAGCTAGGGAATGACCGATCCTGATGAATCAAGATGGGGCGATGTGATGTAGAGATAGTCTAGCAATACATCGGCCCCCTTCCGATTCCTCTTCATATGAAATTCATACACCACCTCAGGGCACCATCGGCCTCGACCGTGATTAATTTCCTTCCTGTATGCAACTACCTCCATCCCGCAGCATTGTTGAAGCGCGGATAAACTGGCGTATTATGCCTATAAACTGTCTAGTGTAATCCGACTACTGCATATGGCGATCGACTGTCATCTAGTAACGATGGTTGAGGAGATGCAGACCCCTCGGCAGTATGCAAACACGAAACTGTTTCTGTATCTGTATCTGCCTGCTACTGCACAAATGCCTTCAATGAAAGCTATCCCGTGCAGGTGACGCTTCAATGGGAAACTGTTCGCAGTATTATATTTGAAACTGCGCGATTTTTGTCAGCCGTTCCAGTTGTCTTGTTATTGGTCCTGCCGCAGATTTTGTTCTTTTCGTCTGTAGTTCGTCCTCTCAGTGTAATTAGTCAACAACAGGTGAGATATACATGTATTACTTGGGATAATTCCATTGTTTTCTTTGTAAATGGTGCAGAGAGGCGAGCTTTAGTACGTCTGACATCAAGCGGTTCCCATTCAAGTTGATTAATCATGGAGGTCATTCAGAACAAATCTATAGCTGCACGCCTCTGCACGTTTTTCAAGGGTTTCAATTTTATTCTTTTGGTGAGGGTCCCAAATACTCAGTACATGTACATCGTGTTGTACGAGCCTCATAATTACAACATTGTCATATTGGAGATAAGTCCACTCTGAGCGATCTGTGGAAAATGAGAGCAAAGCCCGACCTCGAGAAGCAATGTCTTGCTGGATCAAGGTGACGACGCGTATGATGACCCGTATTTGAGCCCACATTCGGCGTGGTGACTGTGGCCACGCCGCCCGGACAGAACACGAAAAACCTGGGTAAAACATATATTATGAGGCGTTATGATTTTCAGTCTTTTATAATGTTGTGTTTTAACTTCTTGAATAATAGCTGTAACATCCATATCCAAATATTAGACTTTTACTAGGGTCGCATAATAAATGTTGATTGCTACTGTTAGTAATTAAGAGTTACGCTTCCCGGACATTTACTCGCCGCTACGGTAAGCTGAATAGTTGATCATCAAATTCCACAGCTGGTGTAGAGGGAAAATCAAGTTGTGTATATATGCAAAATGTGGTATGTATGCACGGTGCGTTTGTCAAGTACATGTATACCTGTACCTCCATGTAATATACAGTCAAGCTGTAAGATTTCGTGAGGTTAATGGGGCACTATTATCATTAAACTAAATAGGACGCCCTCATTAGGTCATTTGAGCCTCTAATTCTAGGTTTGCATCACCTTTTGGCAAGTTTGGCAATTTTTACTTTTCTTGGCGGGATCTACTATGCATTTTATTTCTTCTCTGCAAAGTGGTCCGCAAACAACCGCGTGCCTACCACCGGTCACCCCAGAAAGTCGATCAGCCCGGGGAAACTGAAGAAGGAGTTGTGTTATTTACAAACAGATTAAGCAGAATTAGATTACCAGAAGATTACAATTATAAGTTTATCGTCATGTCTAGAGTGCACTTTAAATCTCGATGAGCAATAAATGGCTAACATTAACATGAACCATAATAAAGAAATCGTTTACAAATACGGTGAATCCAACGTCCTTTTGTACGAAAATCGCGAAATCACAAGTAGGCATGATTGCAAGCAGACGACTCACTTACGATACTGAACAACCGGTTTGTGCGCATGCGTCAATCAAGATGGCCGCTCGTGTTTGGAGATATGCGGTAAATATTTGACAGGAAATGTATTTTAATTTATTTTCCAAAAAGAGGACTTTGATACGATCCCATAGCTGAGGTGATGTGCATGTGTAATATGGCAAGATACGTATCACATTCATGTTGTTAAATACGAACAATTAGGTCTAGCCTAGGCCCTTGGCTGTCTTGTTTTCGTGAGCGAGTCTGACTGAGACGTGAGCGATTACTGAAACTAAGTGGAAACGGTACTCCCCCGGTAGCCAGGCAACTTGCAAGTTCCACACCTCAAAAAACCCCAAAATAAACAACTAAAAGAACGGCAGGAATCAAAGTGCTAACCGCCGGTTTGCCTTTATTTATTTCCCCCAAGTTTACCTTATTATTAGACCAAGCCTAGGAAAAATATAAAATTAGGAATCAGTTGAGTAAGAAGTTTTGAATTTGGCTAGTGTAGTGATAATTAAATGACAAAATGACACTTTACAATTCTACCTTATCTGTACGAGGCTAAAGGGCTACACTTGCGCGTACATACGCGACTAGATATTCAACTGCAAGTGTAGCCTTTATTCAGGATACAAAAACAGCCTCGCCGCGAAAGGTTAATTTTAAAAAGTAATATTTTTTCAATAATAACAGATTAAATCGAGTTAAAAACTTCTTCTTCATACAATTCCTAATTTAATATTTTCTCAGTCTAATTAAGGTACATGTACATTTGAGAAAATGTGCAAGGGGAAACTGGCGGTTTATAGCACCCGAATTTTCTCCAAAAGAACATTATATAGGGGCCTATTTGTACAAATTAGTGCATCTTATCTTTAGGTCATACTCATCTGGATTACACAATTTGTTGTGATAGCACAAAACAAAACAATATTCATCTTTGTAGGTTGGCATGAAATGATTATTATCTGTACTAAGTTCCAAGCTTCAGGCGACTTACTAGGAAGAGGCATTTCTCACAAGAGGTCAACTTGTCCTAGGCAGTTTACAGCAAATGAACAAGAGAAATTACTTTTGTTCATTATCATACTTCATATTGACCTAGCCTAGCCTGTTATTGCCACAGTACTGTGCTAGACGTACGACTCGCTAGAGTAGACAAGTTACCTAAAAAAAATAAGGACATTCTGTCCAAAAGGTTTCAAATTCTAAACCAACGCAAAGGAGTACACGCATGTCTTACCACAATCGGTGTCATGCAATCAGTTGACTTTCCGTCGATTTTTTTAGTGTAGTAGTACCAGCACCATCTTCACTTTGGCAAAAAGTGCTGCTGCTACTGGAAGTCGCCATGTTTGTTATGGAGTAGGGCGCCCTCTGTTGGCAAACACTATAATTAAAACAAACTGTCATCACGCAACTCCTTTGCGCGCCGAATCACGCGCGTGCTAGCGGGTCCAGCGCGTCAACTGCGCGCGACCGAGCTATGAAGCGCGTTTTTGTAGTGCACGACATGGCAACAATAATAAACACAAACGTAAACACTATACAAAACTAGCAACACCACGTACAAAGCGCCGCTGGATACGACAAAACAGAGTCCGTAAGTTTGCAACTGCAAGGTAGGGTAAACATTAACATTTCAACTGAATGTTTCTTAAAAGTGCTCGAAGCAACAGGTAACAGTAGGCCTATAGGGCTTTATTCAACTTATTGCGTCAAAACATACACGTAGCCTATGATGCCGAGTTTGAACATGCACTTTTTAGATTTGTATGTTTTCCTTTTACAGTGAACAAGGTAAAGTATATTGCGATAGGAGAATCGGAGAATACGAGTCTTTGATTGAATGAAATTAGCAATTAAACAAACAGAAACTCATAGAGTGGGTTATTTGCAATAATGAAGAAGTTTGTTTTTAAAATATGCTGCGTACATCAAAGTCAAGTAGGCGGAAGGTGCCCTTACGAGGTGACGTTAGGTAGATGTTGGGATGGCACGATGTGATGGGAAGTCGCGGCTCTCGTACGGTGCATATCATAATCCAAGACCAGAATAGGAAATCTGTTTTCTACGAACGTTTTCCGAATAAATTATAATTCAACCAATCAGCCCCGTCCTCGATATAATGACTGACTCGAGTAGGGAGGGGCATGTAGGATAAGGTTGGGGAAGACGGTTTCCTAACATACACCCTCCCCTGCTAGTCTCCTCTCACCCACCCACACATCCGCGTCCCACACCCCTCCCCTACCCCTCCTCTAATTTACCCTTTCGTTCTCCTAACCCTACCATCCCTTCTCTTACCCTCCTTCACTCATACCCCTGCCCTCCTGGTCCCCTAGTACAAGGTAGTTTGAGGCCCACACGAATCGAAATAATGGGAATAATATGTCTATTTCAAACCGGCAATTATTATTGTCAAACATCTTGCCATGCCAACGTCAAAATTACCGCTATGCCTCCTCTTATGTCCGGGGTAGGTGAAGTTTCGCTCAGTGCCGAGCGGAGAAACCCCAGAGCCGTAGAAAGTTGACGGGACACGGTGTCGTAATGACCGTCGGGCACCCGATCCTGGTACCATCACAGAAATTATTAATCTAAACTTGATTATTAATTCTTTCGCAACCAAACTGTAGAGGGAAGCCATACCCTGCTTTAAAACTCAACGTTTGGGGAGGGATCAAGGGCCTTAAAAATACCGCCAGTCTTTATTTTGGCTGAGGTATTAATCTAAGAACCAGTCACAGGCGGGTCCTAACAGCAGTGGCCACGTGGGTAGCCTACCACTGGACATTAAGAGCCTAGGGCGCCCCCTGCGCCGGTACGGAGAGCTATCGGTTGAGACTAACGATGTGCGTTGCCTTGACTTCTGTATCTCTGCTTCTCCTATCGCTTTACTATTTTCAATTATTCTCAAACGATGTACCCTTTGTATTTTAATTCGTAAATAAATCAAGAATTCATCATTAATCGATGTTTTGTTTGTGTTCAGTAGAGCTAGGGAATGACCGATCATGATGAATCAAGATGAGGCGATGTGATGTAGAGTCCAGCAATACATCGGCCCCCTTCCGATTCCTCTTCATATGAAATTCATACACCACCTCAGGGCACCATCGGTCTCCACCGTTATTAATTTCATTCCTGTATGCAACTACCTCCATCCCGCAGCATTGTTAAAGCGCGGACAAACTGGCGTATGGTTATAAACTATATCCGACTACTGCATGACGATCTACTGTCGTCATAGTGACGATGGTTGAGGAGATGCAGACCTCTCGGTAGTATGCAAAAACGAAACTGTTTCTGTTTCTGTATCTGTCTGCTACTGCACAAACGCCTTCAATGAAAGCTATCCCGTGCAGGTGACGCTTCAATGGGAAACTGGTTGCAATATTACGGTTGCAACTGGTACGAGCCTCATAATCTGTTTACAACATTGTCATATTGGAGACGAGTCCACTGTGCAGTGAGCGATCTTTGGAAAATGAGAGCAAAGCCTCACCTTAAGAAGCGATTATGTCTTGCTCGATCAAGGCGAAGACGCATAATAATAATTTGATGACTCGGATTTGAGACCACATTCGGCGTGGTGACTGTGAATTGACACGCCCGGACAGAACACAAACAAACCTGGGTATTATGTGTTATGGTTTCCAGTCTTATATATTGTTGTGTTTTAACTTCTTGAATAATAGCTGTATAACAGCCATATCCAATATCAGACTTTTACTGGGGTCGCATAATAAATGTACAGGCTTAAGATTGCTACTGTTATCAAATCATCAAATCCCACTGCCAGTGTAGAGGGCAAATTAAGTTGTGTATGCAAAATATTTAAAGGGGCACTATTATCATTAAACTAAATAGGACGCCCTCATTAGGTCAAAATACGTGGATTCGAGCCTCGAATTCCAAGTTTGCATGGCCACAAGGCAATTTTTACTTTCCTTGGCGGGATTACCTACGCACTTTGTTTCTTCTCCAGAAAGTGGTCCAAAACCACCGCGGGGAAACTGAAGAAGGAGTTGTGTTAATTACAAACAGATTATAAGTAGTACTACAAATCCAGAAGATTACAATTATAAGTTTATCGTCATGTCTAGAGTGCACTTTAAATCTCGATTAGCAAGAAATGGCTAACATTAACATTGAACCATAATAAAGAAATCGTTTACGGTGAATACCTTTCCAACGTCCTTTTGCACGAACATCGCGAAATCACAAGTAGGCATGATTGCAAGCAGACGACTCACTTACGATACTGAACAACCGGTTTGTGCGCATGCGTCAATCAAGATGGCCGCTCGTGTTTGGAGATATGCGGTAAATATTTGACAGGAAATGTATTTTAATTTATTTTCCAAAAAGAGGACTTTGATACGATCCCATAGCTGAGGTGATGTGCATGTGTAATATAGCAAGATACGTATCACATTCATGTTGTTAAATATACGAACAATTAGGTCTAGCCTAGGCCCTTGGCTGTCCTGTTTTCGTGAGCGAGTCTGACTGAGTGAGAGTGAAGTGAGCGATTACTGAAACTAAAGTGGAAACGGTACTCCCCCGGTAGCCAGGCAACTTGCAAGTTCCACACCTAAAAAAAACCTAAAAGAACGGCAAGAATTGAAGTCCTAACCGAAGTCCTAATTGAAGTTTCCCTTCATTTATTTCCCCCCTAAATTTAGGAATCAGTGAGAAAGAAGTTGTAGTGTAGTGGTAATTTAAGTGTAGCCTTTATTCGGAATACAAAAACAGCCGCGCTGCGAAAGGTAACATATTAAATCGAGTTGAAAACTTCCTCATGCAATTCATAATTCCTAGATTTTTCTCAGTCTAATTAAGGTACATTTGGGAAAATATATAAAGGGAAACCGGTGGTTAGCACCGGAATTCTTTCCAAAAGAACAAATTAATTGCATCTTTTCTTAGGCCATACTCATCTGGATTACACAATTTGTTGTGATAGCACAAAACAAAACAATGTTCATCTTGGTAGGTTGGCATATTAAATGATTATTATCTGTTTTTGTCTTTTTGGCGGGCATGGTGGCTTGGATGTAGGTTCCAAGCTTCAGGAGACTTACTGGGAAGAGGCATTTCTCACAAGAGGTAAACTTGTCTTAAGCTATTTACAACAAATATAAAACTGAAATTTAGAAGAGAAATGACTTTGAGACATTGTGTACTTTGTTCGTGATCATACTTTACTCCATAATTGATGAGCACCTTTGGAATAATCCAGAGGCAACTCTGATGGAGATCAAGCTTACGATTAGTGCAGACATCTTACACAACAGGCTATCGAGCACACCTATTGTACACATTTTATGCTCTTTATGATGATGTTCTTGCAGTCAGTCAGTATTTGAGCAAACAACACAATTGTACCCGTAACTTCAAAGGTTGATTATTAAAAAATGACATCACGAATAAACCAGTGCTGTCCCATCATCAATTTGATGTACATAAAACTGGGTTCAAATCCTGGCCGTGACACTTGTGTCCTTGGGCAAGGCACTTAACTGTACTTGCTCCATCCTTCGGATG
>JAVCKS010016950.1:0-21709 GCA_032273685.1 Pteraster tesselatus
CTATACAAATAGTTGGATTGAGCTGTTGTTGTTGTGTTGCAAAACACCCAGGTAAAACACGGTTTGAATTTGGCGCGTTTTTGACGAGAGAGGCAGCAAAGCACGTCCGTCCGCATCGATGGCTCCAGGCTTTTCTCCCCTCGGCAAGTTGAGTTGATGCCAAGATAACTACTGCAGACAAAATCGACTGACATCCAATGTTTAGATCGGGTACAACATGCGCGATGCGTCAGGGTACTTGATAGCTGCCCTAGATATTAAACTCGTCACACGTCGGCTATTTTTTACAAGGCCTTTTAGAATTCGCTAAAGTTTTTGCCGTAGAAGAGCGATTCACTGCAAGCTTGTGATCGGCTCGTGATCAAACCCGTGACGTGCAGTTGACTACGTGCAGGCTCCAAAGGTTAAACTAGCACATACAAGTTGTTGTTTATTGGCATGGTGGAGCTGGACGTATCAATATTTGAGTAATTATATTTTAAGCAGTCTTACAAGCCTTTTAAAACATTTACCAATTGGATTCGCCGGCTCCGTCAATGTTTTTCCGAACTTGAAACGAGCGCAGTATCGGCTGGTGATCAAACTTTAATTGTGACACCGGTTGAGAGTGACGTGCAAAGAGTTTGGTTAAGTGGATTAAATGAGCACATAATGAACTTCCTTTCCCCAATTTCCCAAAAATTCTAAAATTAATAGTGACAAGCTAGCCGCCGACTATTCGGACAATGGCGGACAAAATATACCTGCTACACAGTTATCCTCAACGACAACGATCGGACTACCGTATATGAAATAAAGCAATTACCCCGAGGGATGACAGACAAGATAGTTTTATTGATTTGTTTTTATTTAACATTTTTAATAGAATTGTCGAAATTTTAAAAATATTGTAACCTCGTCAATGAATCCTTTCAGCTATGGATGAAAATTTTGTGATCAGGACTAAGGTCGTGTTTATGAGGCAGTTCTCAGTCGAGTAATTATACTGGTAGTACCATATATATATGGTAGTACAGTATATGTTAATTAATTATTTGTACATGTCGTATTTACGTATACAGACTTGAGGAATTATAGACATGACAATTAACAAATAAAATCTTTCATGCGATCACGTCGTAATCACTCCTAGTTATTATCACGATTTCCAATAATACAGTGTGGCACCGTGAACATACGGGGATTATCAGTGCTTTAGATTATTTATATGTGTCATATATCCAAATTCAGCCACAAATGTACAAAGCTCAAATCGAAAGCACTTAGTTTTTATGGAAGTTACGTACGCGAACGTCTATTAAATTTAATATTAATTTTACACATCTGTATCGAATCAACCGTTTACTGATTTGTTTTCCAATTTTCCTATTAATGCTTTCAGTTTCACTGACAGTTCAGTCCCTCTTTCAAGCTATATGTAGAATGAAGTTTGCTTGATGATGATTTAGATGTACGCCAACGGTCGGATCAGAAACTACGGGAACCCCGGAAGTCGGACCTTAATTGTACAGTATAATTTTTAAGTTTTTGACCTTCTCCTGCTTCCATATGTACATACACACAAAATGCGTACAAACAGTGTTCAAGCTTATTCTCCATAAAAGGGAGCGTGGAGGTTACGTGAGTGGTTTGATTGAAGACTAAGGTTATGGATTATAGCGCCCTCAAGTGGTATTACCGTTGTAACGTGTAAAAAAGATGATCAAAAACTCGCCGGAGAAGCGTGGCTTTAACCTAAAAAGTACTACTACATTACTTGGCCTATTGAAAATGAAGGTATTTCGAGATTTTGGTTAAATTCGGGTAGGCCTTGAATTATAAAGCAACTCCAGAATACTCCGTCCACCACGTACGTCCCTTTTCTAAAAACCACACGTGTAGGCGTACTCAGCCTTCATATCACAATGATTCAGACACTAGTCTAGACAGTGACACCAGGTGACACTGACACTAGTGACAGTGACAATGATTCGCAAAAATTTACAAATGCAATGATTAACCTTTAATTTTCAAAATACAAGGGTACTACCACCGTAGAGTTGAGATCGATAATCAGTGGTTGACAATACGAGATCTAGAAAGGGAAAATAAACAGATGCAAGAGACTATAGATATGTTTGAGGCAACTGAAGTAGCGACCCTACAAGACGGGAGATTTAATGATGTTACTCGGAAGGTTGTTACAAAATTATATGAGCTAAAACTTAGCATGAGAAGTATAGCGCCAGCAATTAAAATTGTGGTTGAAGATTTGTGTGGGATGAAAGTTCAGAGGTTGCCAGATATACATGTACAACGGTTAACAACCTTCTGCACGAAGCCGGAGTGGAGGTTTTTTTCTTTTTCTTAAGATTGTTAAAAGAGGTGTTGTTCCACTTCATACCCAGTATGAAGTTATTTATGACAAGGACTGTAAGGAGAGTAATGATGGAGATAGGGATGAAACTGAGAGAGTCTTTCAATATGAACTGTTAACAGACTATGTTAAGGGACACTTGAAATTGATCATCTAGGTTTTCCCATAGTTCTAGAGATGGCTGAAATTACCATGGAAATCAAACCATGTCGGTCACCTAACTGGTGACGAACCTGTCTGATTTTATCATTTCTTTCATGATTGCTTTTTGTTTTATAATAAAAGTACGAAACGTTGAAACATTTTGAGAAAAAGGTGTGACCTGTCTTTACTAACATGCTCACAACACCAGTCAAATTCTCAATCCCTCTACGTCTCCATAACGTTCCTATCAGTAGTAAGTTTAGTAGCTGTTTATGTTGCTTCCATTTATAACCAGAGGCCAAAAGTTAAGCAATAATCTAACAGCAAAAGGTGTTCGTCTCTAGACACCCATCTGGGCTATATTTTCATACATGCCTCTGCGTGTGGTTGAAGTGTAAAAGAAATCCGCGGGGCAAAACTAATTTTCGCAGAGAAGACGTTTGAAATTTTCACACTAAAACTACACAGCAAAGTGGGCTGAACAAAAAGATGTTTGTAGGGAGAGCGTCTGCTGCCCTCTTGTATTTTAATTTGTATTCCTTAGAAATGTACGTCTGCTGTCCTCTGTTGTTTGTTGTATGTGGGCGGTACGTGCTCGGTCTCGGGCAAGACATGACAGTGCACACAGTATTATTTACATAAGTCCGATAAATTCCAGATTCCAAATTACGTATATACAAATGTAACCCCACAATTTCTACTGCACATGTTGAATACGATAATGCTATAGGAAGTAAAACTAATTAAATTCAAGCTGCACTTGGGAATTGCAACTGAGCATGCGCTGAATTAGGGCCGCTGAGCGATCAACAACCTGAGGTAGACCCAGTGCAAAAAGAGATATGATGATATGTAGTGTCCCGTGTTACACTATCTCCTAGGAGATACTCCGACCAACTTATACTCCTGAGTCCGCCGGTCCATATTTCCTTGCTGCCGGACCGTTTTTCCTATCACGCCGGCCCCAGAATGCACATAAGTTTGACGGGGTAAACTGGTAACCAAATGAAATCAGAATTTCATAGAATTTGCAGAAGTATTATTTCAGGCGAATGAAAACTTTCAAATCTTCGATGTCCTTTCTGAACATAAACGTTGTTGGCACCTTCATAACATTTCACGTACACACCAACCCGGAGGCTGGGAATTTACGAACATTCGCAATCGCAATTTCAAAGTGGCTTATTATACCATTCGATAAAAAAAGCATTATGAAACAAACAGAGCCGGCGGTTAATGCACGTTATTATATATTGTACCCATGCATCGATTTAACCGGCCATAATTGCTTGTTACACTTTATTCTTGTTGTTGTATAGAACATGCAGGCCGTCATGAGAAAGAAGCAACAAAATCAATGCCCGTGGATTAATAAAAGTGACGTTGTATTTGGCGATCAAATAGCAAATATTAATTATAACGTCCGTGCAGCGTTTATCGATTCGAGCGGTCGGTCTTGGTAATTAGCAACGGCCCTTGATTATAATACCGGCTTTTTTGTTCTTTGCATGTTTAGTCGACAACGCGACACAAACAACCTGATGCAACACGGCAGCCGCTCTTGACCATTATTGAAGGAAAACCTTTTTTAATAATGGAGATTGGTTGTAAGAACTGTTTCAACCTGCTTCTGCGATGCCACAGAGTCTAAAAGCTGTCAAAATTTAGGTCAGATGACCACGGTTGTAACATCATGGAGACTGCGTACGTGTAATTAAGGAAGCCGGCGGACAGGACAAAAACATCTATTTCAAATTGATAACAGCCACGCAGGCAGAATGCTATGATTTCAGTTTGTTTAGGGAAAATGTGCTAGTTAAAATTGGATTAGTTAGGCCTATAAGCTAGTTTTTATATGGGTAACTTGTATTTCTGTTTCTCGAACCATGCCATTAAGATACTGTTGTTGTTTTTTAATGAAGGAAGAACGGAGATTTAGTTTTGGTTGAATCTTTCTATATATAACTGGTCTTAATACAACGAGATTTGATTAAAACGAGTAAACGAAACAGAGCAGTTTAATAATGTTATCAGCGAGGGACAGGAAAGCACTACCAGTCCTAAATTGATAAAAGAGAATGGTCGTCAAATTCTTTCACCGCGTCAATATGACAATACGCATGTGTATACATTAGCTGTGACGCGTGCATAATATTAGTGCCGGTCGCGTGCATATTTTGTTTACTACTTCGATGTGTCCGATTTGGCGAAGTACGATAGAGGTACGTATAGTAATGGGGGTGTTGGGGTGTAGGTACATGTATATTTATACATGTAGTAATAATAATATCTGCCGTGCATTTCCTTACCGTGACGTACTTAGATAGCCTTGTGACCACGAGGTGCGTCAAGATGCTTTAACAAGGTTACTTCACAGAAATTTAAAATAAATTCTGCCGGTATACGTTGTCGGTAGTACATGTATTATTACAATACCTACTGCGTCCCTATGCACATTTGGACATATCGAAGTAGTAAAAGAAATCGGCGTTTCTGCAACAAATCAACAGTTCTTGATGTAGTCTTTCAGAAACAAAACCTCGGGTTTTATGATATGATACAGTTGTTCGAACTAGTAAACAAGAAAACAGGAAGAGGAATATAATTGGGGAGGAACAGGAGAAACAAAAAGAGGAAAAAATAACACCCCCCAAAAAACAATGGGAGGAGAAAAAAGTTAGGTAATGCATTAGGAAAAATTACCGTAACTCTGTATAAAGCAGAGACCATAAAACAGCAATACAGTGTACAGAAAACAAGTCATCTTATAAAATAATTATTAAAAGAAGAAATTGCCCTGGGTACAAACAAGATTTGATGACGATTGCTATTGTCATAATCTGTCCGATGACTTATTAAAATCTTAGAGCGTAAGAAGTGGATGGATTTACCAAAGCTGTATATTCTTTTGAGATTGGTCACTATGCAGCTGTCTCTTAGATTGATCCAGACGTCCGGTAGACTACCGGATTTGAATCCAATTGTACCTGCCTACCGCAATGACATTCAAATTTCTTCCGTTTTTGTTTTATAATCTACCACTTTTTTTTCTTATTATTATGTTTTATACAGAAATTAAGCCTAGACAGAGCACACATAACCTACGCTGTGTCTAACCCTTTATAAAATATTAACCGGCTAATCTAGATGTAACTGGAGGAATATAGAAAGATTATTTCTGCATCCGGCCGAATACTCCAGGGGTAACCTGAAATAGTGTAAAATCGCCTACGCCTTTGCACTCTAGTCAAAGTTCGCCCGTGTTCACTGTTAAAGCGAGACTACCGATTTGACGCCACCAGCAAACGTCTGTTGCGGTATATAGTACCATCAGCTTTAACATCGGCAACACCAGAGACGGTAATAGTCGAACGGAACTACCGACGATGGTACAGAAGCAGTCTTAGAAAAGGTCAATAGTGATGACGTGCGAACACATGTTGGAACACACTAGTGGCGAGCGAAGCCAACTTGTATCACGACGCAGACATTGTAGTGGGGTTAAAAACTGTGTCCCCCCAGCAGACTAAATTCCAACTGCAAGGGATCCTAATCACAGTCCCCAAGCCGATAGCTGGGGAACCAATATGCATACGAGAAAAAGGATGTTGGCACGTCGTTATAGTGCTAGTAAACTAGTATTATACTTGTTGATTGCCGCCGTTCCAAGCGAGAAGAACATCGTTAGCCTAATATAGCCGCCACATTAAATAACTAAATTGTCAGTAAACTGAAGCTGTTTATATGCTTACTAGATTAACGAGGTATAGGGCTGTAATGGAAGATGGCAGCTTTTGTACATCATCGGCCGTTTTATTTGTCTATACTTTTTACAGATAAAAGCTGGAACTGTCACGGATTTTGAACGTGTGATATCCTTTATTTCAGGTCATACCTCTTCCCGTGATTTGCTTTGTCTTATACTCAATTAATAAGACTTAGTATAGTGGTATAGCTAAAACGAGACTCAGTTAAACAAATTGTTTAATTCCGCAGATAACCTGCAGCCTAAAGAGGTCGCAAATCTATAATAATATCAATCATCACAAAATTCAAGGAACGACGGCAAAAAAGTACACTAATAGAAATAGAATTTAAACTCTGCATACCGTGTGCACGATTCTCACAAGATTAGGAGATGAATAGAAGACTATATGATTTGAAGTTAATATTTGTATCCATTTTGTTTTAGCGATTATATTAACGTTAGAAATAACGGGTCTCATTCTCTGCAGTATATTCCTATTGTTGTCTGATAACAAAAATCGACATGCAGATACATCATGTGATCGTTAAGCTGTTGCTCCATAATTTGCTTGCAGAGGTTTGTAAGGATAACAGGTTTTTTAATATACATTAATACGAACGCCTCCACCCAATTGCCCCTACGCGGGCGCTTACATACCCAGGTACCCAATCACTCATCCCTGTGGGTGAACCAACCTATGCGTTGTTTATACTACAGTATTCATCAGCGTTATTAATTACCATTTTAATCTTGAATATGAACAGAACAGAAGGGTATCCCTTTATTACAGGCGCGGTGCATCGCAGTCGATATTCGTTCGACTTTTTTACTACACGACCCGTAATTCCCCCAGCGTAATGGTTCCTTCGCTCGCTATTAAGACCCGGTGGCCCTTTCCGCCATTTGTGAATCAATGACTCGTAATAACACCCATTAATGGTGGTGGAATGCTGGGTAACTAAGCCAATAAACCGTTGGTAAATTTACCCGAAATGAAATGCACGTGTGAGTATATGTTCAGCTGAGGTCTTTATGATGATGATGTTCAGTTAACACATGTTTACACGTGTATACATTAAACACATTAGGCGATTTGTAATATATCTTATTCTAAAGATGTAGGTTTTATGGTGTCAAGTTAGTACGAATATGTACTGAGCTCTAATACTGTATCTTGTGGTATTGGTTTCTGGGTCTGTGGCTACCTTGAACGAGTGCGTGATGTAAAACGAAAGCAGCACCTTAATACACTGATCTGAGTTTCCACAAGCGATGTATACAAATAAAAGTGGGGTTGACCCAGTTCCAATATTCTAGAATTTCACTATAGACTATTATTGACTCAAAAGGATCTTAAAATAGCTTCGGCGTCAGATCATGATTACCCAAGGAACGAGTAGGGAGTGGGGTAAGCAGGACATCGGGGCGAAACACTCTCTCACGGACAGACTAATGAAATTACACCGCCTGGAAAATGAAAATAATATCATTTAACTTGGTGACAATTAGTTTCAACCACGGTGGCCCTAGGAGATGTACGGTGTTGATGGGAACAGGGAAAAGTGAAATGACACACACACACACGCAACGAAGATGAGAAAACGTAAAGACAAGTGAGTTTATTGAACGTTCCGTGACGGAATCGAATCGAATCTGATCACGAAGGAACAAAAGGTGTGGCAATGGAGTCACCAATTTACCAATTTCGTACAGACGTTGCAGAAATACACTTATAGGGAACTGTGTCCACGCAAGTGTACGTTTCAATTGTAACGTGATAACACAGCGCTGTCATTAATTGAGATTATTATTAATACTCCAAATGCGTGGGTGGTGGTGGTGTGGTAGCGGCTTAGCCAGGATCTGTTTCACCCGTCTTTACCTGCTGCTGATGGTTAGGCTTTCCCTCCGCCCTACTTGCGATTATAGCCCTACGGAGTAGGCGGTAATAAATGTATCCATCTCCCGTCCAGGAAGCACAACAGTTCACAAAATGTTCCCTCGACATCCCGGATTATTATGCGATCGTTTAATGAATTTGAGTGGGTTGTAATTCTGCCTGCCTGTCTGTCTGCCTTTCTCGGTGCCTGTCTGCACCTGTCTGTCTGTGCTAAACACACGAAGAAAAGAAATCGAACTTATTAACGTTACTAGTGCAACGAAGGCTGCGGGTTAACACATTATTCAATCTGTTGATCGAATGTAGTATTTTCCCCTGTAAAAGATAATTAGCAATTATGACACCTTTCGTTGTATATTGTTATGGATTGTACGGCAACTAGCCGACTTTCTTGCCAGACGGACGTGCCATTTGAAGCGCAAAATCCAATCCTTTCCGGCTCTCGGTTCATCGATCATTAAAATACGCAATATCCTTTTGGCAAGTCGTGCAACCGTGATAAGAGCTTTTTAGTGCGCGGCGAATAACTCTCCCGGGGCAAACGCCGAAACTACTGAATTGAAGTATAATTGTCACTTGTAATGACGTCACTCCATACTAGCAACGTATAACTAATCATCATTGTGTATAACTTTATGTTGGGCTCGTACCCGACACAGAATATCGATTCGCGAATGACGGGAATTAATTAACAACACAGGGTATACGTGTATATTATATGCTTACCATTACCTGGCAACCCTCCGTAAATCAGGCTAGAGATATGCCAAGCAGAGAAAAAAATCATATCAGGTCTATTGCCCTCAATTCTCTATGTTGAAACTTCAAAAGTGCAACAACTTGAGTGAGTACATCTATGGCTCGAGGGGTCGAGGTGCCCGAGTCGCCTACTTTTGTTTGAGGAGACAAAATGGTAATTGTATAGCTTGGAAAATCGATTTGATTTCAATCGATTTAATTTAAATCTGTACGCAATACATAAGTTTAGTAGTTCCAGCATTCCTGTTCGTCTGTAAAGTTTGTTGGGCATGGGAGACCACGGATTTAGATATTTAGTATATAAGGCCAATAACTATTTCTATACTAATGTATATTACTATGTACCAAGATACTCGCTCGAGTCTTGAGTACCGTAAGTTTCAAGTTATAGGTATCTGTTTTTGCAGGATTTAGTATCTACTGACACTGTTTTTTAAGACGACGTATGTTTCAACTTCGTTTCTCTTGTTTTTTAGGACATAAGGTATCGTAGTTGAAGTTGTGCTACATCGTTTTCGAAATCCGTTTTTTTTCTTGGTTGGAGTAAAAGCATCACCCACACACTCAACAATGAAGGTGCAAATGTTGAGACAATAGCAGATTAATTATAGTCTGCACTCCAATTTAGGGTGCAGATTTGCCCCCATAGTCGTGTGGGACATTTGTGCTGCTATTGTAACTTCTCTGTTGGGATTTCAACGTTTAATTCTTAGTGTGCAGACGATGCTCTTCCTTTGTTTAATTCAATTACTATTTTCTCAGATTTGAAAATCTTGCTGCTCTGTTTTAAACATGTATTTTGTTTTAAAAGATTCATAATTGGATATGTTCGTGGTGAATTAAAATACGTGGTTTACTTATATTGTTTCACTTACATCCGAAAGCAAAAATCACAAAAAAATGTATGGTCTCGTGAATAAGTGTTCGCAAGTAAACAATTAAAAAACATGATTTCTAAAAGTCTTTAAAGGTATCTCATTTACATGAAATGTCTATAGACTTAATATTATTTTGTACTGCAACAGTGGTGCTCATGATTTAAAATATACAATTGTCCTCTATGCTCTTTTCTGACGTAGATATTAGTCCCGTCCGGTCTCCCGTCCGGTCTCAATTTCACTCATTATCTCCTGCACGTCGTGCTATCTATGTTTGTTTTGTAATCGCATCATCGTGTAAGCATATACTGAGTAACCTTTTCAAGAAATTGTTGACAATTTGTGACAATAATTATCGGGTAATCGACACTCGTGACAATAATTATCGAGTAATCGACACTCGTGCTCATTAATCCAGCAGAGGGATTTGTCTCTTGTTTCTTGTCTTCACCCCGCCCACGGCAGGTCGCGTTCGGTATGCGTGTTGGCCCACAGACCAAATGTTTTTATAACGAGTTTCGCTGGTGCTACGCCAGTGTATGTTTACTGCAGAGACCGTACAATAAATTGGCGTGACAATACACACGTTTTGATTCATTGGCTATTCTACAGTCAAACTCGGCTCTGTTCGGTGTGTTTAAGGGGATTGTCGCGTACTCCACTGGAATTGTAAAGAGGAACTATCGCACAAACTGTTCAGCCTGATGCGTTCGTAAGTTTGCAAGTAACCTATATGGTTTGTGATAAGCTAATTCTACAATACGCATACGGTGATAGTCGCTAGTATTGTGTACACAATTCTCCGAGCGATATTTGCTGAAGTCTGTGCTGATATATATACCTACAGTGGTCATCAATTGTATACAGATTTCATTGGCATTTAATATGAAATTCCTAAGAGATGATGTGTGGGAGATCCTGTAGAGAAAATGAAGCAGCGTTAAACGAAGAAACACTATTGGAACTATTTCTGCAAAATTGGAAATCGGAATTCCTCTCTTTTACCAAGAAAAATATCATAATTTTAACACGGTTTTAGTTTTTACGTGAATAAACTTTTCCAAATGTTTTGGCGATTTTCAATGGTAAAAACCGTTTCCTTCCAAAACAGCAGCTTCGATCACCCGAAAAATTATTATTTTGAAATACCTTCAGAAAGATCGTTGATAAAGATATGCTTAAGCTAAACAAGTCCATCAATTTTTTGGCATAAAAGCCGTTTATTTTTTAGTTAAATATAGTAGCATTGTCGTACTACATTGAAATAATATACATAACATTGCTTTCACCTATACATAATGAAATAACGCTTCGATTTGAAACAAAAGTACTTTTGTTTAACTAATTATATGGGAACATCCAAAACTTCTTGTTAAAAACCCCAAAAGATCACAGTAATCCGTCAGCTAAGGGTCCAGTGTAAATTTATGTACATGTATTCAGCATGTTTTAAACTCTAGCAATCGCACTACTTGCATACCTTTATTCACAATACCCTATCGACCAGCCGCTTATTGCACAATGCGTAATAACCGGTACACCTGCATAAATTGTTCACAAAACGAAGGGAACTTTTTGACTTCCTCGTGAATGACGAAGGTAAATACCAGTATATAATTATACTGTCTTAATGTAAAGATGAGTAATGCTGTAATGGTATATACCTCATCACGATTTCAGTATAACGTTATAGGAGAGAGGAGAGCGTAATATAGGTTTATTAGTCTGTCTACGTTTTACACTGCATGAAAACAAAAAACCATTAACACTCCGCGGAGAAATAAAGCCTAGTAGACTTTCAACAAAGTACGATTTGTTATTTTGATTCCCAGAATAGGACAGAATTGCGAAACTTTGCGAATTTACCGATTTGTTGGTAGAGACCAAATGTAGCCTATATATTGTCTGGCTGTGACGTCATTACTATGGCACCAACAGACCTTAACGCCACCAAGTCGACATCTGAAACAGTTGGCAATAATTCGCGCGAAACCGAATCGATTTTAATCAGAACAGGTTAAAAATTTGCGGAAAAATAAATCACCGCAGGATGCAAACCAAATCTAGGTCTGCTCGAGGGCTGCAAACTTCTCGTGAGATCACTTTCTCACGACAATATTCGATTAAGGAAACAGCACGAATGAAGACTGTTCAAATTTTAGCATCGGACTATTCCTATAGCAGTATCATACTTTTGATAACACGAAGAAGACTAGTCAATAAATTACTACGAATGCTGCACGTATACAACTGATCACATAAAAGTACACGTTCGGGCTTACGGATGTCACAATGAATAAGAAATCCATGCTTGACATGACTTGAAGATGCACTTTCCAATTTCAAGAGGATTTCACTTTGAGAAAAAAAAAATTTGGCTCAATTGAAAATTTAGCAGGGTTACTCCTGTTATTAGATTTCAAATAAATATATACAAATCAAAACGAAAACAAATCCGCCCACGGAATAGAGTATAACAGGTGGCAACAAGTATTGTTTATCAGATGGTGAACTGCGTGTAGCATAATATCATAACACATATAGGCCTACGGAGACTGGGCTCATTTGCAGCAGTTGAAAATCTAGCTTCTTTGGTAAAGTGTGCGTACTTTACAATTTCGACTGACTTACCTGTAAACTGTAATGCAGAGTGTACATATTAATGAGCTGCTGCCGGTTTCCCAACTAGTCAGTTCAACGCCTCGGTAGTCTGATGTACGGTACGTCAGTTCACATGACAAATAGTTCTAAACAAACCTTAGCATATTTGTTTAGTATGACATGATTTCACAGTGGGCCGGTCTATAGATCGGTTTCATAATGTATGCAAATAATTAGCCTTCAAAAAGGTTGCTTATGACAAACCCAAAGCTTGTCCGAGGCTTGTCCGACTTAGCAAGAACTAACGTATGCAAAATTCATTCTATATCGATAGAAATCGAATTGAAAGAAGGAGGCGAAATGTATAGTTTATCACCAGGCATTTAGTATACAAGAAATTCATTTAAATGCATTACGAGAGCGTCCTCTTGATCGGAACTCTATATCCACCCAGGAATGTTGGGGATGCACATTGATTCTTTGAAAAATAAGATCGTCTTGAAGGTTATGGAATCAGTATAGGGCGACTTGGAGGCTGGAAACCTCCTCCAAGTACACTCTGGTGATGGGTTAAACCCCCAAGCGAGTATAGCATGATTAGCGTCAGGAAACCCGCCCTCTTCTGCTTGATCGGTCACTACTGTAGCCAAACAGTCCTCGACACTAGGGAATATCAAATGAAGTATAGTTTAAAACTTCACAACATGCATGCAGTAACGATGTGTCGATATTTTATCACAATAATAATGTCCCATTTTCGTTATGACTCGAGCTGTCGTATACACACGCATCGAGTACCCCGTATGGTTTAATATGTATGGAGATTATTTAAATGGAGACGTCCACTTGCTGCACACGATTAACGATCCACTCTAACGTAATACATTCTGACATCAGCAATAAGCTCACCAGGATGGTATGATAGGCGCACACCGCCCGGGCACTGACCTGGGATATTTTGCATAGTAGCCTAACGTGACCTCTCACGCTCTATAGTAGGGCCTATCGGATTATTATTGTGCTTCAAACAGTCTCGCGAGATCTAAAATCTCAGGATTCGCCGGGCATGGTTTTTAAACGGGAGATTTCTGATAGTGTAAATGGATCCGGGAAAAAAGATCTTTTAAAGGCAAAGTGTTCTGTAGATAGGAGGAACACGTTTCACAGCCTCTGACTACAGCCTGCCTCATTTTAGTCACGTACTGAGTGCTTTTTTTTGCGGAGACGCAGGACGCGGCGGTCACTCTCACATCTGTAGGTTCATGGTTCGAGCTCCGCTGGTGCCTACTACACGTGAACTGGGGTTTTCTGTTTCCCCCAATTATAGGGTTTTCCTCCCCACCACTCAAACCGCAATCACATAACCCGTTTATAAATTGTAACGGTGATACTCTCTGGAGAGCGCTCCACACCCTGTGGCGGAGCGTATAGTCAGGTAAGTATGAGCCTATGATGCAGGAACTGTAGTGGTGGGTTAAAAACTGCGTCAACCAATTGCAACCTGTTTCTCCCATCTTTACTTATTACAATCAACAATGTGGATAACTGGTTGTGAAATCGCATCTTTTAAAACTTATTCACACTTTCCACGTGGAACAGGCTGCAATCTTATAACAGTACAACCTGACTTGATAACCCTTTTTTGTAGAGTGGGTTGTACATTGATTTGCCTGGCGAGTCGATTCCCAATCGTATCATTCAGCACGCGGCCCGCTCCCCCCCCCCCCCCATACGCTTTCTTTTTTTCTTCTTTCAATCGGAGTCCGTTTTCGGCTTGGATGGACTTGCAATCTTGTCACGGAAATTACGTGTTTTTATAATGGGACACGAAAGCCGCAACATGATCGAAAATCAAATGTTCAATCTATATATTTTGTCACACGAGGTTGTTTTTTGATTAACCTGTTCTGTGGATATAATCGTCATGTCTGATCCTACAGGATGACTTTCAGAACGGGGTTTCGCCGCACGAGGTTCCCACCCGCAGACTACAGGCAAGTTATAAGCCTATAATACTGGAACCAAGAAAAGAAAATACCGTATTCACGCATTCGTGTTCATCCACAATAACTCGATCATTTATTATACGCTGTAGAATTTATTACATTCAAAGAATACTTGTATGCATAATTATGTACACGGTTATTACATGAGTTTTACCAGCAAGTGCAATCTATCGTCGACTATGCCAACGTCTATAATGAATTGCGTGAAAACAAACCAATGCTCAACATAATCGGGCTACCATCTTCGAATGATGCCCCTTTCATCTTTTTCTTCTTCCTATATATGCTGTGTATTAGTAACACACAGAAACAAGTATATGCCCAGGGCGTGATTGTACATACCCTTGTATCGCCAATAATGTTATGAAAGCTTTGTCTCAATGGATATCACATCTCCCATCAGAGCGATGCTCTTTAGAATACGGAATCCGGCATTATGGGGGTAGCGGCAGTTCCGTCCAAAGAGGATAGGAAATCGACTGTTTGCGCCTGTATGTTTGTAAAGAACGACATCGTTTTTGTACTACATGGCATCGGTACATAAGATTAAGACTACAGGCGATATTGAAAGCGAGTAAAAAACTTCAACTTTGCTCTGACCGATTTCCCCGGTATTAGATTTTTTAAGATGGAACGTTAACAAAACAAAACAAGACGATCTCTTTAACCAAATATTTATCCTTATAACCGATAGATGACGATGTATACGATTTGTATACTATTGTCACGGAGCTTGTAGGCCACCTATGTTCGGTCGAGTCTTTCTCGACGACTCCTTATGTAAATTATGTTTTTCATCTCACTAATAAAATAGTAATATTGTAGGATGTTAAATAAAGAAAAGCTTCTTTGAAGGCAATTGCATTGTGACGATACTTTCATCGCCTTCGCTGAAAGTATTCGGGGTCTGCATGTGACTTTGTTTTCGGTCCCTACCCTCCCTACCTGACCAGTATACGTTTTCCCCCACCCCACTTCTGAAAACATAGTTTACTCCGATCACGATATAGACTATCATGTTTGCTAAAAATATCAAACCTCATTCTTCTGGAGGATATACGATGAATGAGCAAATCCTAACTTCACTTTAATGTTTCCAATAATACGTTTGTTAAATATCCAATGTATCAAACTATCTATCCGCAGGGGAGGTCCTAAAACATTCAAGATGAAACCTAGTTTCTAAAAACCAACAATAAAAGAACTCGAGTGTAAAATTAAAACCAAGCGCTTGTATATTAGTCCTCCTTTATCTAAGTCGAGCATAATTTACATCGGATATAATTCAAATATTAAACCAATGTTCTTCAATATTTTGTTAATATAAACGATAAGTTCGTCTGCTTTTGTTGTTCGCATAACACAAGCCGCACGCCGTTCAGCTAATCACGACAATCTGACGTTTAATATTGCGCCTTTTCTTGATTGAAATTGATACACTTCAAAAAGGCGACACGACTGTGTCTCCATCCAATGTCTGGTGTCGTGACGGGTCGTTATCACCCCGGGTAAAATATTATGCATCAATATTCATTCGAATACATTTTAACATGAGAGATTGGATGATCTTTATCTTATTTGAGTTGCAGAATGTTTGAACAATTCTGTCCGTACTCTGCCAAGCGTTTTCATCGTCCATGGTGTTTCCCCTTTTTTGGTTTTAAGGTCACTCCCCGAAGGAAAATCAACCTCGCCCCCAAAACAACACTAATGCCGGCCCAAAGAGGCGCGTGTCTATATAGACAGTCGCTATGTCTTTATCCGCGACCATAACCGATGATCAACACTCGCTCGGATTTATTTACTAATTTGCAGCGAGTGTTCTTTGACATTTGGGCACGTCTGTAAATGACTGAAAGACTCCTCGTTTTACGGCTTAAATGGCACACGCGCACACATGTCATATCCTTTGGAGGATTGTAATTGCACAAACATCTCTCGGTCGCGCGAATGGAATTATTTATCAAGTATATAGACTGCCTTTTAAACAAACTCGTTTAAATCGACCAAAAGTTAACATTTGCTTTCAAGTGCACTTCTGTGTTCAAAGCTGAGGCAAACGTACAAGTGTTTTTCTAGTCGCGTTTCAAGACGCTAATGTTTGGTCGCACATGCTGCTTAGGCCTATTTGTGATCGATAATATATAATTTTCCTAAGATACAAAAACAAAATAAAAAATGTGTAATGTTTCGAACCCACAAAATCCTGAGTATTTTATGTTGGCGTCGGAATTCCCCGGTGCTATTTTCGGCCATTTTGAATTTACCGGTAACGCAAATTTTACAAATCAAACCAAATCACTGTGGGTGCAAGGGTGGAGAGCGATCTATATTTCATGGGAACTATTGACTTTAACTCATTGTTAACGTACAATAAGAATCGTTGCATCATTTGGCGTCCCTGTTTGTTACGTTACGAAAACACAATGTTGCGGTGCTATAGCAATAGCAAGTGGGCCAATTAGGAATATCACTACGGGGTTCACGGGCCAAGCAAAATACTTCAAAATGTCAATTAATGGCTCTACAAATAACTCTTACTCTTGTGGGCCGCTAGTAGAATAGACATGCAATATAATGGCCTGCGTTTTCTATATACAGTACACAGAACCTGATATTAACTTATTTACTGCGTAAGTTCTAAAGAATAGCCATACCTACATTTATTTCTACGGTTCGACCTAAATCGTTTCGTTATTCAGTTACAAAGCACTATGACGACGATATTGCCGAGTTACGAATGGAATTTTTCAAGGAAATAAATAAAGGTAACAATAGGGTAGCGTGTCTTCATAAACCGTTCGGTAATTCTATAGAAGGCAGTGGCGGATACAGGATTTTCCAAACGGGGGGGCGTGACAATTTAAAATGGTGAAAAGTGTACGAGGTATGTATTATTAGTAGCTTTTTGAAAAAAAAATACCAGGTAAGGCCCACCTTATTTTTCCCCCTTTTTCAAGCAAAAGGGGGGGGGCGAGCGCTCCCCACGCTGGACTCGGTATTTCCTCAGATTGGTTGAAGTGTCCCTCTCATCGGGATAAATAAGACGCCTTCATTCGGTCACCATGCGCAAGTTAGTTTCCGGAGTTAGTTATATTATTACTACCAGTCAACAGAATGTTACGTTGGCTTAATTTTCTTCACTTTGGAGTTGTCTATTTTGGTCAATCGCGAAATGGGTTTCTGTGGAATTATTTTGTTCTTGTTTGTTTATTTCAGACAATGACTGGGATTGAGAATGAGGCCATGCAGCTCGTGCAAATCAATTCCCTGAAATAAAATAATAATAATAACAGCGGTTCAAAAAAAGAAATCGCCAATTTACAGTACAAATATAAGATAAACCGCGGCATATTGGAGGAGCAGATGATGTCATTTTGTAGAATTTGCTTTTAAATACTGAAATTATGAGCAGTCAACTATGCTCTTCGGTAAATTATTCCAGTCGTTTGCAGAGCCAGTTCCTGTTCTGGCAAATGGTATGTGTAGTTTCAGATTGTCGTCGAACAATCCTATCCCCTAATTGCTGGAGTAAATTTGCCTAAAGAATTAACATTAATCAGATTATTTTAGAACTTGTATACTTCATGACAAGGCGGAAATAATTGTTTCTGTGTGCTATAGTGACATCCATCCAATTTCATTATTGCAGAATCTTGCATAACGTTTTGAAATACGTTCAAGAACATTTATGTTCTGTATGGATTCAGAGAGTGTGGGCCTATAACCCTTAAATTATTAAGGGCCTATCGGTATTATTTTATTCTATGGCGTAATGGTACTTTCATCGCCTTTGCTATTGGAAGACCGGGGTTCGAATCCCAGTTACATGTGAATAATATTTATCTAGGCCCTTGTTACTACCAAGAAAAGATACCATTTAACAACCGTGTTAATTATATAAATTTTTAGCAACTAAGATCGAATATTATTTGAAAAGCTACAGCAAAACCGTATTCGTTGGCGGTCGGGATGTTCAACGTAGCCACGCAAATCACGCTCATGTGTCCACGCGTTTAAAACAGTTTAATCACATGTAATCAATCTCAAATGATCTTAAAAGCATACTGTATACATCAGTCAAGCAGATTATATATTTAATCTATATTACGATGAGCAACTCCGCATTCTTCTGATGTCTCGTCTCCGTAGATGTGTCATCAAGTAGTCTCCGTTGTACAGTTATAAGTCATCATAGTCGTTCAAGAAACGTTGATCAAAAAAATTAACCTCCCCTCTCCGGTCGTTTTTTTTTGAAATCTCATCATCAACATCTCTGCCTCTTCTTCCCATTCTCCTCCTCACAAGTGATTGTCCTCTATATCTGACAGCCGATGGGCCGCTCTTAGCAACGAAGACGTTCGCATTATCGGTTTCCCTTGATAGCCGCCGCTGCTCTCTAGGACCGCAGATGCTGCCGCGGCGTTAAGTTGTCGGTCCGTCGGTGCTGATCGTTTCCCGCTGGTTAATATCCCCTCGGTGGGATCCCGGCACCATATTTCCCTCATCCGACACCGGCAGTCGCTCCGGAGGTTGCACCTGTATGTCCTCGCACAGCAGGCGCTGTCGGCGTTGCTTGGTAACGTACCGGTTGCTAGGAACGCCCAGATCACCAGGCAAGAGATTACCAGGTAGGACCGCGTCATTTTACTGCACAAGGTACACAAAGAAAGAAAGAAGAATGTACATGTAATATATTCATAGTATACATTATGAATATGTGGAATACATATGTGGAACTAATACGTCGATAAAGACATTTTTATGGAAAAGCTCTTCCCAAAAATCTCAAAAGTCGGTAGCATTCGAGTGGCATCGCAATCGTAAGTATTTGCGGGAATATTTAGGACATCGCAAATATTTACATCAATATTTGCGCAAATATTTTATGGACATATTGGCCATTTGCGACGCCATGCGAGAGCCACCATAGTTTACAATCGCTATTGAAAAGGGCCTTGGCTCAATTTCATAGGTCCTCTGTCGCGCAGCTTGAAATAACTGATCTATTGGTGTTAAATTAAACTTCTAAAAGTGACGGTTCAACACGTTGAACAGTGTATTATATGCATACCGCTGATTGACAAGAGATTTCTTCTCTAAGATGCCTGACTTAATGAGTTAGCACCAAGAGTTTACCTAACATTATTAAGTACTAGTAACAACGGCATTAAGAACGGTATCGGTATATTTAATATCTGTTGGTGTTAAATTCAACTCCTGAAAGTGACGGTTCAACACGTTGAAAAGTGTATTATATGCATAGCGCTGATGGACAAGAGATTGCTTCTCTAAGACGCCTGACCTAACGACCAATGGATGGGTAATTGGTAGTGATCGGAATTCTAATAATAATGTGCAACGACGGGCCGGCTGGAAAACATATCGAACGGTTCTACTGCGTTTGCCGTCTGGTGATTGCTCTCGTAATGTTATACTAAAACGATCCCGAATCACTTTCCGGGTAGTACTAATAATACGCTCGGGATTAATCGAAAACAACAGTCAACGATTATCATCAAACAGCTGTATGAGTCGATTGTCTTAGTTGTCTAATACCCACGTCATATTTAGGCCCGATCTCACTACATTGGCGGTCCCGTCACGGTCGTGATAGAGGGCTCTGTAAATTACCATTTTGTAAGGTTCTTTACAAGTTTGGCGTGGCTTCTCACAGTAACTATGGTTTTTTATATCGTACCGTAGCCAATTGTTCGATGTAAATAATTGACTCTTGGTTCTCTTTAGTAATAAAACTCCCAAAACAAGTCTCCTACCGCAGACTTGTTGTAGACATTCAACTAAGCTAATACACAATTACTACTGACAATAAAACATGCACAAGCCACTTAAACGGATAATTATAGTCGTAAAACATAATGCATAGTTATTGCTAAATATTGTATCCGCTCCGTCAGAACGTTGTTTTAATCCTCGCTACTATCGTTTAGTGTCAGCTAAATTGACTGAACTTATAATATGATGCTATTAACATAGTCGTCAAGGGTTATTTCAAAATGTGACAACGCCATTGTCAACTTTAGACCCGAGTTAAGGAAAAAAGTCGTATTAATTTTTATATTAATATTTTTCATAAAAACGCGCTTATTTTCGAGTGTCGCAAGTTTCGCTACGGTAGAGTATGACCCCACGCGGTTAGATGCTGTTACATAATCGACTTACTAAGCTATTTATTTATTCATTGATTAATTTATTTATTCATGTATTTATTCTATTTATGCACTTATATATTCTATTGATTCCCACTTATTTATTATATTTATTCACTTATATATTTCATTTATTTATTTTATTTATTCACTTATTTACTCCCAGTTATTTATTCTATTTATTCACTTATATATTTCATTTATTTATTTTATTTATTCACTTATTTATTCTATTCGTTAACTTATTTATACGTGCAACCTATACAGAAGAACTTACTGGTTTAGACGTGGGAAGAAAGCCCGAGAAATTGGGGAAACCGAGAACCTCCAGTGGACGGGGAGGAGCCTTTACACTGCGATGGTGGATAGTTGATGGGAAGGGAGAGAGGGAGGGAAGGGGAGGGAAGGGAAGGGGAGGGGAGGGAAGGGGAGAGGAGGGAAAGGGACGGAGGGGAGGGGAGGGAGGGCATTGGCAATATAGTTTGATATCCTAATGCGATGTGGTCATATCCGAAGACATCAACATCAGTGATTGCCTCGCAAAACACAAGCTATGTAATCGTTTGGGTCGTACTGACCTAGAAAATGTAGCGAAATCAAATCCTGGGAGGTTAAATCTTTTGCTATTGAGACTAAAAAAGTAATATGGCATGGATCATGTTCCAAAGATTATTGTCCGTGTCAGATGGCAGTCTTTAATTTTTGGTATACTCCCTCCGTCATGTCAAAAACCTCTTGCCTTAAAAAATGTTTTTATGAACGATTGGAACTATGTATTTATTTATTTTCATTTATCTATTCATTAACTGCCAATTACAGGAATGGGAAAAGTTGATGACTGTTATTAATATTTAAACATTCAATAGCACCAATGGGGTGCAGACTGCCAGAAATACCGGGACATGCCCCTTCTCTTTCACGATAAGTATTCTGGGTTCTTTAACGTGCATGTCACACGAGACCTACGGCTTCACATCCGATCCGAAGGATAGAGCAAGTATGGTTATAGGTGCCTTGCCCAAGGACACAAGTGTCACGATCAGGATTCGAACCGTATGCCAACAATATTGGGTTTTACAAAGAAATATATAATTTTCATGTAACCATACTCCTGTATTCTAATCTGGTGGGGGTTTTAGATTAGTGA
>JAVCKS010016951.1:2336-14752 GCA_032273685.1 Pteraster tesselatus
AACAAGATTTGACCTCACTGGATCACAACCATTTATAGCCATTCTAAATGAGGTACATTATTTTATTTTATTTAAAATTTTTGTACTAAAGATGCAATGTTTTACAATAAATATGCGAGGAAAAATCGGTTGCTCATTCAGTTTTTCTTTCATTTTCTGGAAGAATGGTACGGGTCATAATGTAGCACGACCTAAGGTACATGTAGCGGTATAGTCTGTTGAATAATGAAGTGTGGCGACAGAAAAAGTACAAATTGTAAATTGTCAATGTTTTTGTTTAAACTGATCTCTCATGGAGATTGCACATGTTAGCCCGCCCAATGGTTTAGTTCCCCAAAGAAATCCGTCATCATGTTGTATGCATGTGTGTTTAATATTGTTTTCTTTATCACATTTACGACCACACTGAGAATGTAAAAGGGCACCTCATGCAGATAATGATATTCCTAGCTAGGATGGATGACTACTAGCTTATCAACCCAGTCCTAACGAGGGTAACCGGAAAGAGAATGAGAAGGGTGTTGTGACGGTTGACCCTTACACCTCTAGGCCCTTGATGTCGCTCCCTCAGACGGTAACAGCGGACCTATTTCGGCAACTGGCAAAAACGAAAATCACACTTGGGGAATTCAGAAAGGAGGCAACAAAGCTGAAAGAGCTGCAACGCATTCAACAGCTTGCAGTGGACCTCACTGACTTCGATTCTTGGGAGCAGTTTTCTGAATGGTTTTCAAGGCACTCGACAAAAGAGGAGTTGACACAATTTCTTCAGATTCCCATGTCAATATCTGGCATTCCAGCACCTATTAGGGACTATTGCAGAATGGGCTGGTTAGACGAGGGCAATGTACGTGTGATCCATGGTTAAGATGGTGTCTGACGTGCCTATCCACTGCTAGCAGATGTCTGCTCAGTTTCGTAAGGTGCGATTAAAGAAGTTTGAGGGACATTCAGCGGCTTTCATGTCGGAATCCTCGATATGCCTCCGGTAGGAATTCGTACATTATTTAACTTCCATAATGTTCGTTATCAGTTAAAATGTTATTACTTGTTCATGGGAAACAAACCTTCCAAAGTACCTAAATTTAATTAAAAACTTGTCTGGTTTAACAACATCATTTATGCTATACCTTAAATTTGTATAGATTACTTACAGTAAAATAAAATGTTTTAATATATACACCGTACCACAAAAATGTGTCTAGATTTGATATAGATATTACGGATAAAAATTTCCCCTATTTAACGAATTTGAGAAAAAAAACATCGGCTGTTCTCGTTGAGGGCGCCAATTACAATTAATTACTTTACGTCATCGGCTGGAAAGGACGTTTTACGCGAGGATATGATATGGAGGAAAGACTGCAAACAATCAACCCTAACATGTTTTTTTTTCTCAGAAAAATGAGGTTCAGAATATTTCTAACCGAAGGAAAGAAGGTTTGGTGAGAACTGTTGAAGAAAAAGAACCTGTCTGTTGGTGCCATTATCACATACCGCATCCTAGTATCACAAAATGGATTAGGGAGTACCTGACAACGAAGGGTTATCAACATTATTATGTTTGGCATTTGGCAAAAGGGAATACCTCTTTATTACAGATCTTCATTGGTTGTCATTGATTTCTGCGTTAACTAATATGAGGCAAGTGTTGGAAATATGATACGCTTGTTCGGCGGAGACATGATTGTAGATTTTTGCCTGTACACCAAATGTTTGAATTTACTGTAACTTGAGCACTGGGGTGAGGACCAGCCACACGCCATCGGGCGTGCTCGGTTGTCGAGAGGTTGAGACGTCTAGAAAGCAGGAGGTTGTGGGTTCGGTCCCCTTTTTCTAAAAGTTACTGAGTCAACAGTGACCAGTACAAGTACTGAGTATACAGTACATAAACAATTTGGGGTACAGGCAAATATCTACAATCATGAGGCAAGTGAATAAGAAAAATATATTTTCCCCCAAGGACAAAAGAAGAAACTTGTGAAGCTTCGGAAGCTAGCTCTCTGTTTGTGGAATCATCAACAACTGGACACAGGGGAATAGTTACATTTACTGGGTTGCACCCTCAACACCAGAAGGAGACCCAGAGCTGATGCTGGCCAAGCGCGGCATCATGAGCCACATGTTGAACATTTATGAGCATGACGATACTTTGTTTCACATGGACATTTGGATGATCGAGACTGGCTTACACCAGGTATGAACAGAAAATATGAAATATAAAATATATTTTGATATTGAAGTTCATTTATTCATCTTTTCGTGTGGTTACGGATGGATGTCAAGATGCTCTCTCCTTTTATGCAATCGTCATCAGTTAAAGGATTCCATTCGGTAATTAACCATTTCGCTCCTAAGATATATGGATATTCATATGAGAGGATGATTTGCAGGTATTTAGTATTACGCTTTATGATAAACAGTTGACTCGTAGGTATTATGCCAGGCAAAGACGAACACGTTTTGTTCTTTATCATGAAGTATTGACTAATAAGAAACCCAACACTCACAAGAGGTACATTATTGAACATTTTTTTTATCAAAGTTTCGCACAGTCTACTAGTACGACGATACATTGTATTGCTGTTTTTTCTTCATTTAGAATCTATGTACATGCACATACATACATGTACATGGCCGCGCTTCATTTAAATGAAAATTCCAACAGAACGCATGCAGTCGATGTCGTGGGTGAGCGTTTAGGGTTAGGAAATAGGATATGCAATATTAGATGCAGATTGCGCAAATTGGTACATTGCGCACGGGAGTGCTACGACAATGCAATTTCCAGATTGCGCACGCAATGTGCAAATTGCGCAAGGTTTCGCCCAATTTGAAAATTGCACATTGTGCGAATTTCCACCTTGTGCTAAAAACAAATCATATGCATGCACAAGCCATACCGGTGAAGACAGTTAGAGCAATAATTGTGCTTTTGTTGAAATTATAAGTGCATGTTACCATCTTTCCTCTTGCAAAATAATGTTTATTATGGTTTATGATGGCAAACATCTCCACATCTTCTTGAATTTGCAGAAAGAAAAGAAATGTGACGAAGCGAAAGCAAAGCAAAGGGGCCTAAAAGCTGTGATCAAGAGTAACTTTGCGAAGAAACAAGCTGACCCTTTGTTCGAGCTTGGAGAGCTGTCCAGGGAACAACTGTTTGATCACAAGTCTTCCCATACTATGGCTTGTAACACACCTGCTTGAATAGCAAAGTTGAGAAACGCTTAGAAGAAATGCAGAGAGCAAATATGGTGAGCTACAACGGGAGATTAAAAGACTGAAAACATCATCTTCAGAACACCAAAGACTGAATGTGCAATTGCAGCAGGAACTGCTGAAGAAGCTGCTTTGAAAAACTCAAGGTAAAGCAAATGTTTAAGGGGCCCTTAAATTTTTGACATTTTCACGAGCTTCCTGTGACGCCTCATAGAGACACGAGAGCCACTAAAGCCGAACAGGAACAAGAGGCAGCTAAATTAAAAAATATATGGTGGAGAAAATCCAAGATATTTACAGACTCATACGAAAACAAAAAAATAATTAATGGATTAACGGATTCAATAACGCATTAGTTAACGGATTATGTACATGTACGGTACCTTAAAATGCTTACTAAAGTTCGAAAGTGATTAGCGAGGTTTTTGCCAACGTTTCGATCTATTATTATACTGTTCGTATTGCATATCTTTACAAAACGATGTAAAGCAAAAAAAAGGGTATGGATTGAATTGGATTACATGCATAATCGCAGTTATTCCAGATACATGCGTATGTACTTTTAATAAATATTTTTCCACTGAAAAGCTTCCTTGTTTGGAATTGAATCACTCATTGTACATGTATATCTCTCTTTAGAACGGCCAACGCTTTGTTTACAACAGCATTTATTTGACAACACTCAGCGGCACTTCAAGGAGGCTCAATGTTACCACTCTATACATTTGGGGATCCTGTCGAATGAGATTATCTCTAGACCCAATGGGATCCCGTCGAATGGGATTCTCTCTGGATTCAATGGGATCACGCGAATGGGATTCTCTCTGGACCCAATGGGATCCCATCGAATGGGATCCCATCGAATGGGATTCTCTCTGGACCCAATGGGATTCTCTCTGGACCCAATGGGATTCTCTCTGGACCCAATGGGATCCCGTCGAATGGGATTCACTCTGGACCCAATGGAATCCCGTCCAATGGGATTCTCTCTGGATTCAATGGGATCACGCGAATGGGATTCTCTCTGGACCCAATGGGATCCCGTCGAATGGGATTCTTTCTGGATTCAATGGGATTCTCTCTGGACCCAATGGGATGCCGTCGAATGGGATTATCTCTAGACCCAATGGGTTCCCATCGAATGGGATTCACTCTGGACCCACTGGGATCCCGTCGAATGGGATTCTCTCTGGATTCAATGGGATCCTGTCGAATGGGATTCTCTCTGAATCCACTAGAAATAAAAATATTCTCACAGGCCCGAAATGGAAAGCACTATTGTCTTCATTGTGACACGACACTACAAAAACTAGAGAGAGGTACCCTGCCAAAGTACAGGGAATGCACATTGGAGGAAGACAGATTTAGATAGTTTACTCAACACATGTACTAATTGCGCCAAAGCTTATGATAAAGATGACAGCTTGAAGAATGAGAAATTTTTTATTGTGTTACCTCTTTCATACGGAGAAACGTACATGTAGACAGTTTGATGATAACAAGCAAAGCCAGGAAGACGAATGGCACCAATCATTCAAGATAATCAACATCCCTTATGTGCAATACGTACACTGTACAAGTTTGGCTTAAAATTCAAGAAAATTAGTTCAAGGGGCACGAAAGGCGATCAAAGAAATGTATATGTAGAAGTTTAATTGAAAAACTTACAGAGGGAAGAGGAAGATACATGTATTGCATACATGTACATGTACACGTACAATGTAGTTGAATGTAGAATTGTTTTGCAGCAAAAAAAAAAAAAGAGTTTGGAAACCCTTTAACCCAAAAAACAAAAAAATTAGTTGTAAGGTAACAAAACATTAGGTTCCAGACCCGAAATATCTTCGCGAGTGACGCGAGGCATAGTTTCTTGCGCGTGTGGTACTGGTATTATACACGGCAGCACCCGGACGAAGAAAAAGCGGGTCATTAGTCATTTTTGGGTAGAATCTAGCGACCCAAAGTAATACGTCAGCAGTTGACAACACTGATACAAGGATTCCTCTTGTAGCAGTTTCAAATTTACAAATTGGCCTGCATGCCAACTCTCACGTGCATGCCTTATTCCCCCAGGATGCCGGTATTCCTTTCTAGTTTTATTATCGCTGAATCTCACTCCAGGCTAGTTCCAAAACTTGCCATCTCTGATTGCTTCACCTGACTCTTAAACTAAATTGACCTAAACAACACAGCTTCATGTTGTCTTCGAAAGGAAAGCTGGAGAAGTATGGTGTGCACTTTCATCCGAACAAAGCTCCGACTACGATGTATAGTTAAGGAAAGCATTTTGAAAATCCTTTGTGTACCTGAGGCACACAGACAAAACATTTGCACGGAAACAGCAAATTCAAGCTTACATGAAATTTGTACGAGAAAATGACAACCCACGCCACGACGTCAAGGTAACACATGTACATGTATGTATGTACTTTAGGATTAAGTTGTAAAGTACCCGTACAATAGGTCATGTGTGTAACAGGACCCAGAATATGTATTACCTACAACTGTAATACCTGGAACATGCTCCAGTATTTGAGACAGTTGGCTGCAGATTGAGCCAGCGCCAATCAAACATTGACACCGGTGTTTCAAACATGTACAATTAGATGATTTGTACAATTTTAAAAAAAAACCTTTGGTGGTCCACAAATTATTAAAACACATTTTAAAGCGCTCCGAGATTTGTGGTGAAAAGCACTTTTAAAAATTAGGAACTTTTGAGATGATATTGTCTTTCGATTGTTTCACGTCTCGTCACTTTCCCTTCATTGTCCATAGTTTCGATGACTGATTTCTCTGTGATGCTGTTGACACGTTCGGCAATCACTCTCTCGATACGGAACTGAGAGACGGGATCCACTGCCACGTACAACTGTTGAGGTTGATCATCATCACTGGTCGAATTTGTAACAACCTGTGTCGTTTCCACGGTTTCCGAATTCATGTCCTCCGTGACATCAACGGAGTGGTTTATTTCCTTCGGTACCACGGGGTGACCGGGGAAAACGGCAGGGTTCTTGCTTTGAGTTTGCTTCGTGAAGCCGCTGCAAGCGCGTGGCGTCTGCATCCGCTGCCCGTGGTGGTACATCTTGCATTCGGCCAGTAGTTTGCGCGTTTGGGTTCGTGACTTGCTCAGTCCACGTTTAAGTTTCGGCATGCGATTGAGCGGGCGAATCTGCCCGTCGGATGTCAGCTTTTGCACCTCAACCAGATTGTCGCAGTCCCTGAGGTTATCCATGTGGAACATGACATAGTGATGGATCATCTCTTCCTTACGTGGGCACTCAATGTCGCACAGGCCGCAGCAAAACCGGAAACCAAAATGGTCAAATTTGACGTGGCGCTTTAAGTTTTGAACAATGGTGTATTTCTTATGGCAGTACTTACAGACCAGTTTATCTTTGGGGATGTTTCCCTTCAGTTCATTTAGGTAATCCAAGTCCATCCTGAACATGCATCGATTGTGCCAGTACCCTGCAATCACAAAGACAGAATCCAACAGGCAGAATGAGCATTGACAAAGGATACATGTACATGTGTAGGTTACAAACATGGTTGGACCAAAACAAAAAAAATGTGTTTTGGCAAAACGTAGTACGCATTACTGAAGTTTTTAAAAACTTCAGTAACGTACATGTAGTAGTAGTACTGGTAGTAGGTACTGTACATGTACACATAGGAAACTTTACTATGTATCTTTTGAAGATGACTAACATTAACTTTATTCTTAAACATACAACATGCAGCACTACCGGTAATTTGTCTTAACAACTGGGAATTGGGGAGAAAGTACGGTACTTGCTAAGTTCAGCAATTTGTTTAATCGATAATTTTAAATAATTGACCAAATGTGGCATTTGAGGAAGAAAATGACCACAAAAAATGTTCATACAGTACATGTACATACATGTACATGTACTCAAGATTACAAAAGAAAAGAAAGTCCTTTAAAATTACTTTTTTTTTGGAACACAATATTGATTGTACATGCATACATGTACATGTGTACATTGTATGTTAACTGTCTGGTACATGGACATCAAGTTTATACGAGTGACAATTACCCATCTTTGTTCGTAATTTTAGACTAGTGACTCAAAATTGTCAAGAGGATTGCATAAATTAGCAGTCACATCTTTGTTTTCCTTAGTGGGAGAACACTTTAAATACTGAGGTTACATGTGGTATTCCAGGCCTGGTTAAGGTTAGAGTGAAGAAATTTGTTAAATAAAACATACAGCAACCACAACCTACAAGGTACTCGACACAATCCACCAGACCAAGAGGCTCTATGAAAATCGGTGTGAAAAGTCCTTTTCACATGAGAGCAAAATCTCACTTGTTCCTTGCAAAAATTCCCATGCTTGAGACATTTTTCAAAACGGATCTGATGGGAAAGGTTCCTTTGTTGTAGATAGAATATTCCAGAATATTTTGTAGGGGCACCAAGCGCAATGCACGTTGTGCGTCTGCAACTCATTAAAGGAGCACTTGGTCTCATGCTTAGCTTAAGGGCAGTTGTGCTTGCCGCTACATGTGTATGTGTGCAGCTTTAAAGCCCTTATCGCAGAACAGCAAAGTCTCAAGCGAAATGTTCTCATATGCTTGAGAAATCTACAAATCGGACTTCGTGTGAACAGTTCCTGATGCCTGATGAGAGGGTCTCTCTAAACTCCCTTGCGAAATTTCTCAAGAGTACGTAACTTCTGTGTCGGAAGTCTGGACCTACGACTAAATTTCACGCTACTTGAACTCTCACAGGACGTCTGCGGAATCATCGTTTAAAACATACCCGTGGTTATCGAAGGATGCGGTGTGTAGCAGTACATGTAACTGTCCCACATTAGCAAAGAAAGCTTCGTGTACTATGGTGTGTCGACATGGTAATTTGTTGCGTTACCATCATGGCTGACGAAATCTTCACATCCTGCTCTATTCGCTGCATTTCCTTAGCTTAATTCACCTGACATGGCTACAAAGGAATCGACAGGAGAATTTTTGAATGATTTGCGCTCGTTCTGCTTTTGGACAATTGTTTGGCTAAACTTCAAAACACCCGTCCATTCGCCATTTTATTACTAGTCTGACACCCTTGTAATTAACATCACTGTGATGTGAAGGCTGGGTACGAGAGGTATTTTTAGAAAAGGGACGTGGTGGACGGGTATTCTGGAATTGCTCCAATTGTTTTGTTGGCAGTGGGTCCCTCAAAGCGCCAGTCTTTTTGTAATTGAGTTCGCGAGTGCCCCTCCGACTACCAGCAGACCAACATCAGACCCCCGGAGAAGGTGCGTCATGACAGTGTACATAATGTAGATATGCCGTCACGCGGATATGCACCGTAAGATTCTTAAAAAATGACTATCCAAAATGACCCACGCCAGAGTCAATGGGATTCCACCTGCATTCATTTGATTTGTGTGTTTTTACATTCTTCCAAAATAAAAATATCTGTAATAGCTTTGGCTTACTTACTGTAGTTAGAATACCCCGCCACTCCTGTTGGTCACTAGTGTGGTACCCTTGTAGTTAGAATCATTGTAAAGTGACTTCTGGGTACCAGGATCTTTTTAGAAAAGGGACGTGGTGGCGGGGTACATTCTATAGTTACTAGTAACTTACTCCTTAGCTTTAATTCACATATGCTTTTTTAAATAATATCAATTATAAATTACAATATAAATACAATGATAATAAACAAGACTAGACTTTGAACTGCAAGTGTAGCCTTTTATTCGTGATACAACAATATTTTTGTCTTTAAAAAAAGAAGAAAACGTCTTCCTCTAGTGATTCTTAATTTCAGATTTGTCTAAGTCTAATTAAGGTACATTTGGGAAAATAAATGAAAGGAAACCAGAGAGACTAATTGCAGAATACCGTCCAAACCTTTTCTAAAACAATCCTGGTACCCAGGTTAGCCACCGAATTCTTTCTGTTAAAACACCGTCATTAAAAGTACATTTAAAAGTACCTAAGAAAACTTATTATTACTAAGAAATATTATTTAATAACACCGATCTTGATCATATTCATACCATGAAGAAAGCCTTATTCCATGATCACACTAAACCGTAAACGCGCGGCTCCGAGTCACATGGTGGGCCACGCTGGCTGGCCGGAAATGAGACTGGGAATTTCACACTTATTTAATACTTACCAATAAATGTGGTGGTTTTTTTTTCCGACTGTGTTTCTACTCGGGGCTTTACTCTAGACCTACATGTACATGGAACTTGTTGAAGTTATTCTGCACACATAACTCGGTTGTGCACGCGTAAAGAGCACACACACAACTAACAAAAAGTAATTCGCTGGAACACCAATACACCATAGACCTACAAAAAGTTAGGTGGAACCTAACCATGGGCAGAGCCGTATACGGCTCTGACCCCGGGTACGGGTACGGGTACGGTGGAACGCGACGTGTTGGGCAACTTAGGGTGAACAAATAACAATCATAAAAATAAGTCTGGGTGTAAGACTAGACTAAATGGCAAATGATAATAGTGATCTATGCGACAGTAGAGGGCGCCCTCTCAACAGGGACACTTTCTGTAAATGCTAGAGTACGAGTGAGGATCGAGAGAAATAGTTGAGAGAGAGGGGAGTGAAGAGATCGAGAGCTGAGGGGGAAAGGAAAGAAGACTGAGGGAGAAAGACGGAAGAGGGGGAAGGGAAAAGGGGAAGAGAGAAGGGAAAAGGGAGGAGGGAAAGGGGAAAGGGGAAGGGAAAGGGGGAAGGGAAAGGGAAAGGGAAAGGGGAAGGGAAAAGGGAGGAGGGAGAGGGGGAGGGGGAAGGTGAAGGGGAAGGGGAAGGGGAGGGGAAGGGGAGGGAGAGGGGGAGGGGGAAGGAGGAAGGAGAAAGGGGAAGGGGAAGGAGAGGGGATGGGAGGGGGGCTGGAGTATGCAACTTTTAAGCTTATACATATTTAAAAATGAATTGTTACCGTTGACAAATTAATCATTTTCGACGAGAAAATACTGGATTTTATATCAAATAACAAGGGCAAACCTCTACAGCCAACTACCGATTCAGCGTTTAAAACTATTTCTCAAGGAAAGATTGGCGGTGCACCGTCAATAAAATTCGTTCGTAGAAAGGAACCCCTCGCCAACAGCACAAACATCGGATTCGGCACATATTGAAGCATTATTTTTCTTAGAAAGTATTCTTAGAAAGCAAAACGGGGGTGGGGGGAAATGTAAATGTTAGGGTCAGGGTCTGGATCAAGGCAACATGACTTGGGTAACTGTATAAGCTCCGTGTTGGAATGTGTGAATTAGGGTTTGGGTGCCATACCTGACCTAACGTGGTTGGAATTCCCCGGTTTCTCCTATTTCCCCCACCATTACAACGTTAACTACTTCTATATACCGGTACAGACCCTTGTGGTAGACAGTAACTGCCAGTGTCAACTAGCTTCTTGTGGTCAGGTAAACATGTATCAACCTTCTCTCGGAGGATACGAAGAAGTAAATAAAAAACTAATTATATAAAAAAATAAATATTATAAATATAATATATATAATATATATAATACAAATATTATAAATAAATGAAATAAATGAAATAGATGAAATAGATGAAATAGATGAAATAGATGACATAGATGAAGTATAGATGAAGTCAGATGGAATATAAATGAAATACATGACATACATGAAATACAATAAATACATTAAAGAAATATAAATGATATACAAATAATATATAAATGATATACATTTTGTGCGGTGTCGAATTGGGTGCAATTTGGCTACCATGACAAGGCAGCCATGAGTTTGGAGAAACCTCGCGACTACGACGGCTAGTATCTGAACCTAGAATTACCACTACGCGCGCAAAATCCAACGGGAAATTGCATAAATAAATAAATTTAAAAAGTAAATAAATATTATTAAATATTATATTAATAAATACACAACATCAACCTACCTGCTTAGCGGATAGCTGTATACAGCAGGATAGATTAGTGATCGAGCATATATTCAACAGGTCCTCAAACTTCTAACTCCGAACTCATCCACCGTGAAAATACGCTCTCAGTCGTGGGAGAGATCGACGCGAGTGCCAGGCGTAGAGTATCGAGCCGTGCACGCTGATTACCACGAGCGAAAACTGGTGCTTTTGGTTCCAATTTCCAGTTCAATTCGACAGCTCGGCGTGTGTCAGATCTACGACATCTCGAGTTAAAGTGATGCGAGCCCCGCCAGGGCCTAGCCTACCACCAAAATATTATCAGAAGTCTTGGAATTCCGAGTAAAATCGTCCGCCGAGCGAGGCCATTGAATACGACGAAATCAAACAATAGGGACAACAATAGTACGCGCCGGTATAGTACCTTGGACCCTAGTGCTATTTGCAAGCCTACGTGTGCTATTTTGGGCTCATGTTGTGTTACGGTAATGGGCTTTGTATAACCCCAAGGCGCCGGTCCTCGCCGTTGAACTTGTACTTGTAGTTCCAGCAATGGGCGGACGATTCGCCGAATACTCAGGTACGCTAACTTTGTTAATTATGTAGCAATCTATAAGAGGTGATTATTTGGTTCCAAGTCAACCAATTACAAAGTATGATCATGGTTTAATTTTATTTGACTATAACTATTATAGTCTTTGTATTATGCCTAACACTACTAAGTGCTATCAGCCATTTTGTACGACAATTCCTGGTTATGTTATGGGGTAGGTCATGGGGGACTGCCCCACACTATGTCTGCTATTTATTGCGTGGTATACTCCGACATGACGTGAATGCAAAATTCTTCCCCAAAAGGAGACTTGGTTTCCTGTTGTATACCATAGATTCCGTTACGATAACTGTTTCCGGGTGTAACGTAATCTAAAACCCACACTGGCTGCAGTATGCCTTACCGTCTGTAGCTACAACATTTTGGAGGGAAAGACAACTCGTAATATCGCCTCACGATAACCATAATCCGCTAATCAACACGAAAGGATGGCGGTTTTTGTTTATGTGCTGATTCAAACTATAAACACAACATGGCTGAATGGGGTTCAGCTGTAGACCGTGCCCCATTTTACTCACGTGAATACAAATGTAATTTATCATGTTTACGTTTCATACGGGAAAAAACATTGACATGCCCCCCCCCCTCTCCCCCCTCTCCCCAACCCCCCTCCCCCCCCCCCCCGCGGCAACTGAAACCTTACTCAGTGTTTCCTCAAAAG
>JAVCKS010016962.1:0-14745 GCA_032273685.1 Pteraster tesselatus
TCTTAGCACGTTATCAATATTTTTGTCAATAGAGGGCGCTATCATGGCGAGGTTCTGCAATCTCTGATTGCCTTGTTCTTGTTTTGTTTTGTTGTTCCCATATGCAATGACAGCATTCAAATCAAGACATGTTGAAACTACTGTCGACCTATCTACTGCCACTGGGTCTCGTGTCATTGGTATTGACAGTGATCGCTCAAGATGCTACCTTTATGAATCAATATCGACACAAGGAAAGGTATCAACCTAACACCGATGAGGATGTGACTGCTCGGCCTATGCTCTACCCGAGAGAATCTGAAAGTCGTCAGCTCCGAAGACTCGATGGACTGTGGAATTTTCATGCTGATAATTCCTCATCAAGAAATGAAGGATTTGATGACAAGTGGTATGCTGCACCTTTATCTAACGTACGTACATTACTCCGCATGGTTGGCAAAACTAACAATAACATCACTGGGTAGTGGGTACCGGGTTGGTCTAACAAATATCTCGCAGTTGACAATCGGGGTCAAGGTTAGAATAATGACGTAATAACTAAAAAATGCACATAAAATAAAACAAACTCAACCTATTAAGTCCTAACCCTACCCTAAGTCCAGTAGTTTTCCGGTAGTTTTCCGGTGTTTTCCGGTGTTTTCCTGTGTTTTCCTGTGTTTTCCAATAAATAGTAACACCGCTAAAAAGCATTAATCGGCGACATCCCATGACTCCTTGGTTGATTTTATTACCAAAATATGGGGGGCTGTGTGGAACTTTATTCCGACTTGAATAATTTTGGTTGAGATTCTACCCATTATTTGGAACATTATTCCAACTTGGTCGATATCCTACGGCGGCTCAACTTTGCAAATCTCTAGGTGGCTCTTTTAAAAAAAAATTAATATTACATGTACATAACAGCGTATGCAGAATCAGGAGTTTAATGCTCCCAATATACTCTTTCATTTCCAAGAAATAGTTTTATGCTATGTTGTTAATTTGGCCTTTTTTTTTTCAAATATGAAATTTCTTATGCATGAATTTACGAGCACCCCAACATTTTATCTGTTCCACCTTCTATGGGTACTTATACATAACAGGATTATTCCATGCGAAAATGACCATGGGTGTCGTTTCTTACTTCTACAACCAGACTGCAAATGTAATAATAATAATACCATAATAATAAATTACAGTGACACCTTACATAACTTCTATCTATGGTATATACAAAAAGTCTACTAAAATTATACTAATCAATTTAAAAAACGGTATACCGGTAATCATAATACCAAGAAAATGTATAGGTCTAATTATTAAATTAGGAGTGTCATGGCATGTTAAAGGAAAGAGAAAAAAGCCAAAAAATGTAGCTTGAATAAAGGATATCTATTTTCTTAATCACCTGTAGAAGGTCAGCGTGATTGACATGCCAGTACCGTCCAGCTTCAACGATGTTTCCCAGAGTCGATCTCTCCGGGATTTTGTTGGCTGGGTGTGGTATGACCGTAACTTCTATCCGTCGAGCCAGTGGAAAAGTTCTGATGTTCGTGTTGTGCTGAGGTTTGCAAGTGCCCATTACAACACTGTGGTCGTGAGTTTTTCATTTCCTAGTTTCTTGATCAAGCTTGTATAGTCATAACAAGCTTGTATGTCGCTTACTACTAATACTACAATTATTTAGAAAAACACTCCGAACAAAAGACTTGACACAAATACATTACCGTGTGTCTGTCTGTTGCTCAATCACGTCCAAGCGAAAAGACCCAGGGATGTGATTTTTGCATGGATACTCACATGACCCCTGATTTGGGCTATATAAGATTGTAAACTGTCGATTGCCATTTTGTTTGCAGTGGTTAAACGGTGCTCAGGTTATGACCCATGAGGGAGGCCACCTCCCATTTGAAGTCGATGTCACTGAAAGTCTGAGCTACGGTCAATCCAATAGAGTTACTGTGGCGGTGAACAACACGCTCAGCCCCACTACATTGCCGCCAGGTAGCCTAACATTTCAAAATGACACACGCCGGTGAGTAGCCGATCAAAAAAGGAATGACATCCGGCCATGCAATTTTCCCTATACTACTGTAGACTCTGTGATAATTGCACTGACACTGTCCTGTCAGTGGTGAACCAACCGCTGAAACGTCGCGCGTATCATGGCCATCAAATGCGTGCTAATCTTTTATAACCACACCCGTCGTCTGCATGGTCTTCCGCTCGTCCGCATGCCTGGTAGGTCTTACCACAGTTCCTGTTCTGGGGACGAATGGCCCCTGAATGTCTCGACCTTCTCACCTTGTAATTAGAAAAAAATCATATTTCAGTAAACATGTTTTCATCTAATATGCGTATACGGACTGGCACAGCTAAATACCCGCAGCTAAATGCAACTCTAATCTGCATGTTCCATGCACTCTGTACAATAAAAAAAGAAATCGCCTACACACAAGCTATCATTCAGGGAATCATTTTATTATCATCTATGAGTTCATCTTTTTCTAAATCAGTTCATCGACAATTTTTAAATCAGAAAATGTTTATAAAAATTATCACCATAGTACATCAGAATATACACATTAGGTGCAAACCTAACTTTTTTTAGGTCAAATGTTTTCTCAAAATATGTCGGATTTCAATTTAGGTAAAAATGTTTAATGAGGGTTTGTCCTTATATTAGATATAAAATGAGATATGGCACGACAAATCCATCTAGGTGTACTGCTTGCAGAGAGTGTTTTCTTTACCGTGAATGAGTTATTGGCTGACAGAATCACTTATTGCCATAGAGCTCTTTTTGAATAGCCTTCATTTCCTATTTATATGCAATGTAATTGTGATACTCATGCCTTTCTCAGATATCCTGCTGGCTACTTTGTCCAGAATGTCCAGTTTGATTTCTTCAACTATGCTGGTATCCACCGCTTTGTGCATCTCTACACAACTCCGGCTGTGTATATCAGCGACATTACGGTTACCACTGATATAGATGGCGGCAAAGGTAATGTGCATGATCTGTGCATGATCTGTGCATGCAGTTCTGGTGAAACATTGACATACACGGAAAATGTTTCATATTATTACATAATTATGTTAGGTCTTGAACGTTTACTAGAACTAATTGCTTTCTGTTGATAAATTGGAGGATAAATGGGTGGTTTGTGTGTATGATTAGTAGATGTATGATAAGTGCTTTAAGCAGCAAATGACTGTATACTTCCCAGAAAGCAAAAATTGAAGCGATCATATTAGCCAAATGACCAGGGTGCCACAGGCACATGCTCTATGGATGGACACTGTACGCGTGTTTACTATTACTAGGTTATACTCAAGAACGCATGCGCCACAACTACTCGCAGACCACCTCAAATTTTAGTGGAATAGAAAAATCATTTTTATCAGTCTCAACCAATGCCCATGTTCAATTTCAGATTGGTTAGTGAACCATAAAGAAGAAAATTGGATGCAGAAAGATTGACAGAGTTTTGCTCATTTTATAGTAGGATTTATTAGTATCAATATTGGCATCCTCAGGGTTCTAAATTGAGACGTACCGTTGTGAAGGTACCACACAGCCCCACCTCATGATGTCCTGTTTTAATATCTATAAATATTCCATTGTTTGTGTATTTGCATGCATCGAAAGAAGCATGTTGATACACATTTTTCTCCCCCACCACCTACATGTAAGTCTATATCTGAAGAAGAAGTTACGGTTTTAGAGGTGGGAGAAAAATCCCACAAATAGGGATCGAAAACCCAATCAACATCAGGTCCGAGCCCCGAAACCAGCAGGGATGAAGGCGAGGGAAGCATATCCCTGCCACCTGCCACCCTCCAAATATTCCGTTACTTGTCCGTGTTTAGGTTTGGTGAATTATGAGGTGTTGGTCGGTGGGCAACCCGACGGGCAATCTGTAGCGTCCACCATTCAGCTGCAGGATGCCCAGGGTTTGATCGTGGGAAAGGCGGCCGACTTGTCAGGCGTGATCACCGTGAATCCAGTTCAGCTATGGTGGCCGTACACAATGAGTAACCAGGCCGGCTACCTCTACACGCTGCAGGTGTGTTCCGCATTGTTGTATCCTGTCCAAGTGAATACCGGGATTGAGTTATAATTGATTGAAATCTCTGATTTAAATGAGTTAATCCTGATGAGAGCTTATTCATCTAGCGAATACAATTGTGGATGCTAGTATTAAAGTCGAACTCCAGTACAGGAAAATATACTCTCTGTTTACCTTGGCACGTGTATTTCCTGGTTAACAGTGGGGGATGTTTCAGTGATTGAAATGTTTGACTTCTTAAGTGTGATTGTTCACAGAGATTTCTGGGCTGTTTCCAGCTGCTTAGACTCTGCACTGTGTTCTTGACATTACATTCTTGACACAAATATTCATTTATAGTTGCATTTATGCATTCTTCATTTGTAGGTCACCATCACGAGTGGAGCGAGTGTAGACATTTACCGGTTGCCCGTTGGTGTCCGCACCGTATCAAAGACCAACAAGCAGTTCTTCATCAATGGCAAACCCTTCTACTTTCATGGAATCAACAAACACGAGGATGCAGATGTAAGTTTAGGGTGAATCCTTTTCTGAAAATGTTTTCTCGTTTTAGAAGCTATCGAGTTTCTCAACGTTTTGAACTCTACACTCTAGTCATTGTGAGGTTTGTGGGATCCAATAGGTTTTTGTAAGAACCTATTGAGTTTGCTCTGCATTTCGACCAGTATGCTGTAATATTATTTTAGCACACTAGAAAGGTCTGTATTGTCACCTGATACAATTTTGTTAAGTACAGCACAAAGATCTGTATTGTGAGCTAATACAGTTTGTATATTCACCCCACAATTGGGTATTGCAAATTTATGCAGTTTTGTTCACCACGAGGGCCTCTAGCATATGCAGAAAAAGCAGCCATTGTAAAAGAAAAAAGAAAAACAGACAAGTACGGTAACCTTTGTTACGGTTGGTCAATGTTTGATAATTTCGTCATGTAGATCAGAGGTAAAGGTCTTGACTCGCCTCTGCTCATCAAGGATATTAATCTGATGAAGTGGATGGGCGCCAACTCCCTTCGCACCAGTCATTATCCGTATGCTGAGGAGTTTCTGGACCAGTGCGATCGCCTAGGCATTGTGGTCATAGATGAGAGCCCAGGAATTGGAATAACCAAGTAAGACTGGAAAACTATGTAGGTTTTAGCAAGAACAAACTACGGGGGTATATTCTAAAAGCCGTACCAACCATATTTCAATAAATGTTACCTAAACTTTTGGTTATTTTTGTATTTCTGTACAAAGAGTGAGTAATATGGGTAATGTCTCCCTCGCTCATCATAAATCAGTCATGATGGAGATGTACCAGCGTGATAAGAACCGACCGTCTGTCGTCATGTGGTCAGTCGCCAACGAGCCCAACTCCAGAATTGACCAGGCACGCTTCTACTTTGGGTAGGTGGATTCAAAGGTTGGGACAATTTAAATCAAATGATCACTAATTTCACCTGGTTTGGCTATACAAAATTTGTAAATCTCAGTATGAATATGTTTTTGTGAATATACAATGTAGACAATGAATTTGAATGAATGGTGATTTCATTTCGTTTAGTTTTCGCTGTACATTTGGTATCAAAATGAAGAGGAAAGTGAGCCCCTTTATGATGGGTAGGAGGTTAATGTGACCCTTTCTGCAAAAATGAGTCGCATGTCGCAAAACCTTAATTTGAGTTATATTAGAAAAAATCTAAACATATACACATAATCTAACCTAGTATTTTTTTTGTTCAAAAGATAACTTTTGGACTAAAACGGCAGAGGGTGTCCACATACGTAAATGCGAAGCTGGTATTAAATTCTTTCGAACTGAAACAACTTGTTGGTGACATGAGGATAATTTTTACAGAGCGGATCACCAATGTGACAATGGAGAGTCCAATTGTATCATTGGTCTTCATTTCAGTTTTCATCGTACAATGAGTGCTGTCTCGTGTAGGATTGGGGAACTAGACAGCATTATGTGGACATTTTTCTATTACTTTCAGGAGTGTGATTAATTTCACGCGTAGCCTGGATCCGACCAGACTGGTGACATTTGTAATAGGGGGTGGGGGCGGACCTGACACTGAAAAAGTCGTAAGTTCAAATCTGATTCCATCAATCCTACTCCTAAGACACACCCAGGCAGTGCACTCGTTGAGTTAACGTAGGAGCACATGCTGAAAACTGACACCAGTGAATAAATCATACATTTCACACAGTATCTGCAGATGTCAGTGTCCTCAGTTCGTCTCGCATCTCAGTGTAGATCTATTACAGACCAATGTAATTTCCCTTCAAATCTAAATATCGTTGAAAATGCCACTTTTACTATGGCAATAAAAACCTAGTGCTGCTGCTCGTGCCTATTCATGCACTGTCTGGCCTGTGCCTAGTTACAACAGCAAACTCTGGAATATACTTTGTCAGTGCCCGCAAGTTAACTTCTCAGGTTTTTACTTTCACACAACTTCTTTACTATCAGCTATCAGATCTTCTCATTATGGTTTACTCCTGGCAAAAAAATATGCATTATGATCCAGATCCTTGGTTTCATTTACCAAAATCATGTTAATAACAAACTGCTTTATTTAGTACAAGAGTCTGTATTGCGAGCTTGTAGAAGTTACTCTGTTAGAGACTCCATAAGGTCGAAAAGGAACCAGAAACCCAATTCACACATAGGTACCATGAGGGTACGAACTCAGCACATATAGTGGCGAGGGCAAGTGAAGGTACCACTCCTCATAATAAATAATACACAGCTTGATTTTATATTAAATGTTTGTTCTTCTCTTTAACCTTCAAGGCCCAGTTTTGTGACATACTGTGTGTTAACACCTACTACTCCTGGTACACCGACCCAGGTCATCTAGAAGTTGTTGAACTACAGTCCAATTTCAGTCTGTGGAACTGGCATCTTGCCTTCAACAAGAGTGTCATACAGTCCGAGTACGGTGCGGACACTATACCCGGCCTTCATATGGTAAGTGGAACAGGTCCCCCTGTCTGCTCGAAATCTAAACCAAAGTCTGTTTTGGGCCAGCGTTTATCTCCAATTTCTGTAGCACGAACCGACCAAGAGTATTACTCTGGGATGTTGAACCATAGCACGTTTCCCTAACAACTTTCCCATAAATACCAGTGGGCACTTTTATGGTACAGTGTCTTGTCCAAGAATACAACAAACCCCTGACTTCTAGATTGAGAATCCAATGTAATAGATCACCAGATAAAGAGTGATCCATGACCACGTATTTGTCTTCCCCAGAGTCCACCACAAATGTTCACTGAAGAGTACCAGTGTGACATGTTAGCTGGTTACCATGCCACATTTGACGTGCTACGCAAAAACTTCCTTGTTGGTGAACTCATCTGGAACTTTGCAGATTTCATGACGACACAATGTAAGATGTTTCTAATGGAAGTACTGTTTTTGGCTTAGCAAGAAAACTCTAAAATGATGGAGACACAATAACGTATTGATAAACAAATACTTAAGTACCTAAACTTACTTAAACTTAACTTACCTAGTTTTGAATGTGGATGTGTTATTTTGAGAGAAATGTACCAGTATTTTTGGCAAGTGTTTTAAAAACACAAATTGACAGCTAGCAGTGCTGTTGAGAAATGAGAACAATCTGATAAACTGGTACTCACAATGCGAAGACACTGCTAACTTCTGTCAATATTAACTCATGCCTAAATCTGTGTACATGTATAGACCATAATGGTGATGTATTTTTATGCGAATCCTCTGTATATCTGTTCCCCCTGTAGCCGATATTCGTGTTGTGGGTAACAAGAAGGGAGTCTTCACTCGTCAACGACAACCCAAGGCGGCTGCCCACCTTCTCAAGAAGCGCTACGAAGGAATGGCTAATAGTGCGGTTAAATACTAAGCCACGAGGAGAGCCCTCTATTTTTGGTAATAATTGCCTTAAATTACGTACAATCTTACGTATTGCCTTAAAAGAAGTACAATCAAGATTTTGTAGATTTTCACCTTGAATTAGAAGTATGTTAAATTTGTCATTTTTGTAAGCTACAACAGGTATTGATAATGTTAAAAATGTTATCTTACCAATAGATAATGGTGTAAAAATGATTTAATGAGGCTGAAAAGCCCCATGTAATGTGGGTATATTACCAACTTACTGTTAGTGTGTGATATTAATTATAAAGCTTTCAATTTCATTAATGAAGAAATTAAAAAGAAGTCTGTACTGTATTTGTGACTGGCTCTTTAAAAATAATTTTATTGTAGTTTATTGTACACCTGCATTACTAGCAGCATTATTCAAAGTAATTGAGAGGCTGAAAACAGTTATACATGTATTTTGAAAAGATTTAATAAATTTATATTTGGAAAGCAATGAGTTAATTTGGTGGTTCATACTTTAAATGCATTTCAAAGTTGTATTCTGTGATAATTTTGTGGACAGTGCTTGATTGGTAAATGTCAGTTTTTTAATACCATTTTACACTACACCAGACGTTTTAACGCGATCATCCTTAATATTCGTCAATGTATTGAAAACTGTAGCCCAAAGCCATCGTCTGAATCTCAATTTGAATCGAGTCGACCTCTGTAATTCTGTTGTAACACACGAAGCTAACATTGGATCCATAAACAGAGAGTAGAACCGACACACGGAAGGTGTTAATATCTTCTCAGCTTTAGTCATTGTTTCAATATTCCCTGATGAGTGGGATTGACGGCACAGTTTAGAATGTTTGCATTAGCTGTTGGCCAATCCTGATGAAGTGGACAAAGTCTGAAGTACAAATCCGTCACGCGTCACATATTACTGCTATACTAACTTCAGGTAATACATCAGATTCCATTGTAGAAACATCAGCAGTGACAGTACTGTACATATACCATTTACATTAACCTGGAAACAATGAACACAGAATTGCAAGGGGACACACCAGCAAAGGTGGTAACTGAGTGGCAAACAAATCCTTGCTTGTTATATGTACACTCTTGCAGCTAGCAGACGACAACTCTCAGCGCTATATGAAATTGGCCCCACTCTACCAGCTAGATCTAACAGCGCCCTCATCACACCAAAGAACGTCTTTTTACGTTCGCGCGTGTACATTAACTAGTCTGGTACTCTTTTAATTGACATCATAATTTTATGTGAAGGCTGGGTACAAAAGTGTTTTGTAGAATTTAGTAGAAAAGGGATCTGGAATTAAGTGCTCCTGACCTAGTACAGTATGTACTCATACTATATTACTAGCTGTACAATACACGTCGTAAATGTATCTAACCAGTAAGTACTGTCCTGACCTTTAGTTTCTTGGGTTTCTCATACCACTACTAGCATGATCAGGCCAAAACTGTCCGACTCCGAGGGCTTTTCTGACGTAGACTAGCATGATCAGGTTCACATTTTAAAACTAGTTTCCTTTTCAGTAGACAGTAGGCCCTGAAATATTCTCACTGCTACTTCTGCAGTACCTTGTCCGATTTAAAAATTGCAAAACAGTTTCTAAATCCTCTTGATCCATTCTGAATTGTACTTCACTCAGAAAACTCAAAGGCTCTAATTGCACAGTTTTAATTAGGCCTGCTATCATGACCTGACCATACTTTTATAGGTGAAGTAAAATTCAGATTCTACTTCTTCTTTGTAGTAGTGTATAGGCCTAGGCCTAGTACGTTACTTAGGCCTACTGGCTTAACATTTTAGAGAATACCCAAAAGTTTAGTTAATTTAAAAACCGATCAAATTGATTTTACATTTTCGTGAACATCATATTATTAATTTTGAAAGCTCTTTCCCACAACATACTGCCCTTGTAATAATTGTAAAAACAGGATTTGTGTGCCACAAAGTTACCATTTTATCTGGTGTGTCCCCTTGGCTTAATCAACTCCTTACAATTCTGTGTTCATTGTTTCCCGCAGGTCAATGTAAATGGTATGTACAGTACTGTCAGTGCTGATGTTTCTACAATGGAATCGGATGTATTACCTGAAGTTAGTATAGCGGTAATATGTGATGGATGTGTCATTCAGACTTTGTCCACTTCATCAGGAATTGTCGACAGTCAATGCAAACATTCTATACTGTGCCATCAATCTCACTCGTCAGGGAATATTGAAACAATTACTAAAGCTGAGAAGAGATTGACACCTTCCGTGTGTCGGTTCTACTCTCTGTTTATGGATCCAATGTTAGCTTCGTGTGTTACAACAGAATTACAGAGGTCGACTCGATTCAAATTGAGATTCAGACGATGGCTATGGGCTACAGTTTTCAATGCATGGACGAATAATATGGACGATCGCGTTAAAATGTCTGGTGTAGTTGCGTCCAAGATATGTTTACATCTAAGATTGAGGTTAAGCACCTCTAGCATTAGCAAGTATTTTAAGATGGATCCAGATATCAGATGGTAAGGAATCCATGTACCCATAGAAGCTATCTTGAATCAAACACAGGATCAACATTTCAATTACCCCATACCTTTTTCCCATTTAAAAGTTTCATTTCTGATTGATGTCCTGATATATAATCTCTCAAAAAACTAAATTCAGCCATATTTCTTGTGTTTTTAATTAAGTATTTTTAATTTTTTGGTTTGTAAGTATTTAATCATTTTAAAGTTTTAATTATTTAAACTTAAGGTTTTAAATACTAATTCATGAATGTTTGTGTTGTGATCTCCTATACAGCGTGTTGAGATTTGTAATGTAAAATGCTATAAATTATAGCATTGAGAATAAATTATTATTATTTATTAATATTAGGAGTCACCGGATGTTGGTACAATGGACTCGACGTTTATACATGGAAGACACTTTCTCATGGTTATCAACGTTAGGTGGTGCTTATTCATCCCTTGGTGACAATCTCCATAACTGTGTAAGTAGCATACATTGTATACGGTAGTAGACCTTCCCAAAAATATACAGACGTGTAAAATGTAAAGTGCTCCTCATCTGAGCTTTGTTTATAGCTTTAGAGATCTGACACATTAAAATAGCTAGTCAAAGCACTTAGAATTACACCGCAATTATGTTTTACTCACCGTGCAACACTGTAGCCATAGAAAATCGTGAATAAAAAGGAGTGAATTACGACGCGATTCCATGAATTTTAGGTTTTTGACTTGTTTTATCTCCAAAACGACAACGCTCAAATCAGAAGCACTTTACAATTACCGGTACTTAGGCTTTGTCAAATCATGGTCATGTTTCAAGTCTGTGTATATGTGTGGACATTGTCAGTTTCACAATTGTTGACATCCCTACTGTTAATACCTCTCAAACTGTAACACTTTCTGCCTGAAAGATACAAATAGAGGGCCCATTGCTTGTTTTCGTTGGCATTGTTCCGTGTGTTTTTCATGGGTGCTCCCGTGTGGTGGCGTGAAGTATTATTAATTGACGGAAATGTTCATTCTAACCATGTATCTAACATGTGGGTCGGTCCTGTGTTTCCTGGTATACGTCTTTCGTTTTATGACTCTGTCATTTTTTAGGCCGTTGAAGCTGGCCGTGTGGCTGTGTACCAGCTGTATCTAGCCGAACGTTTAGGCTGTCCCCTGCTGCAGTCTCGTTGTCTTCTGTACTCTGCATTGAGTATGATGCAGACTGGACGTCTGTCCCAAGCAAAGCGTCTTGTTAGGTTAGTCCAAAAATAGATCACTTCAAGCAACAAACATTCAGTGACAACATGTACTTGCCTTACATTAACGTCTGGGTAACCTGCAGTCTTACATACACAATCAAAGTACAGAATAAGGGTACATTTTTCTATCTGCTAACAAGAGACACTGTCACAAATCGTGCTGCAACCGGGTGGAATGACCCGTGCTGTACACTCATGTTAAAGAGTGTCGTTGCCGAGTGGTCTAGTGCACTGGAGTATTGGGTTCGAATCCTTGTCGTGACACTTGTTTCCTTGGGCACTTAACCATACTTGCTTCACCCTTTGGATGGGATGTGAAGCCGTAGGTCCTGTGTGACATGCACGTTAAAGAACCCAGAATACCTATCGTGGAAGAGAAGGGGCATGCCCTGGTGTTTCTGGCAGTCTGCACCCCAATGGGTGCTATTGGATGTATAAATAGTAATAATAGTCATCAAATTTGTGTAATTGTTATTGGCGGTCCTTCCGCTGTTGGATGTGGTGAATAAATAACAAAAATTATAAATTAAAGAGTAATGGCACGTTACAGTACATTTACCTCCTTAGTTATTGCTTGATTGGCTACCTGTATGTAGTACCGGTAGGTGTGTGGCGAGTATGGTCTACCAATATAATAATGCCATTTTGTTCTTACACAGACAGCAGTATGACTTTGCTACATCCAAACCAGGCTGTAGCGATGTTCGTTTGATCAGCATGTGCCAGGGGATTTGGCATCATTTACGCCACTACTATGCGAAGAGAAGGGAGAAATGAAAAGGACCTGCATTTTGTGAAGTACACGGAGCCTTTGGTACAAAAAGCCACTAATATGTGACTGGTTCTGCGGCAATGAGTGGTTTGTTAAGGAACCATTATTTCAGTTACTGTATGCTTTAATATATATAATATCTATAATAAGGATTTACCTATGTGTAATGATATGCTACTGGCCCATTCGGTGAGCACACATGTTTTTTATGACCACAACAGTATTTCTCATTTTTTCTAGGGTTAACCACTACTAGCAATCGAATTAATATAAGAATGAGTTTACTTATCTCAGAGTTTTCTTATCTGGTTTTAGAGTGGTCTATCTCGGTAAATCACAAAATAGCTTGCCGCTGTTTTAGAGACAGTTTTCCGCAGCAGTGCCCCCCGTCTTTAACCGTTTTCAAACATATTGTATGTGTTTGCATTGCAAACACATACAATGTGACTATGATTAGTAGGCTGAGTGCCTCTCAAGAACAATACAGCTTGGGTGGACATCAAACCCATGCAGATATCTTAACCGTCACCACTTGTGGCTGGTCTTCAAATCGTCATGTACATGTATACTATGTACATGTGTATGCATGTATCGACAACGGGAAATACACCATTGTGATGTGTGACTTGTGACAATGAAAAGGGATAAAATCGCACAGTGCTATTTTTTTTTCAGGACACTTGTGAAAGTAATCAATGTTGCAATTATAAGTTATGTAAGATACACTATTGTTCTACCGTTTTTTTATAATATCCTCATAATGTGCTGAAAAACAACTTTTACAGAACTAAATATAAATTATCCTGTTTTCCATTAACGGGTAAAGTTATCTTTAAAAGTGTCCTACCATCAGACTAAAAGGACGTAACATGGCCCCATTCTTAATGCAAAAGTTGAGCCTCAAATACTGAGTTTGCATGGCGTTAATTACTATTATCAAAATTTAATATTACATGTAGAGTTTATCTTCACTTGAGAGTACTGACCGGTAGTCTACGTAAATGCTTGCTTGAGTGGGTGCTTGAGTAGGTAGAAAGTTTCTCCCAGTAGTGCTCCTTTGCAGTGTTATAGATGTGATTATAAAGCTATTTTGATGTAATCATTAAATCTAGTCACTTCAAATCGAAGGTCTATTACTTCAGTAAAATCTTAAGAATGTGAATTGGGGGGGCCACATTTTCGAAACAAAGGTTAAAATAAAATAAATTCCAAGTGTTATCTTGGATGGCAGTAAATTGCCCCTGTCTGTTTGTCTGTCTGTCTGTCTGTCTGTCTGTTTGTTTGTCTGTCTGTTGAACTATTTGTCTGATTTAGAAGAAATTTCATGGGGGTAGGCAATGTGTTCTGGAATTTACAAGGAAGTGATGATTCGTTCAGATGTAACATCGCACAAACGTAAAACCGTTTTTTGGTAATATCTTGAGAACAAAATGTAATAATTATAGTGTTGTTTCTGAAATAATGCAGATTGACCCGTGGCTTTTTATTTTCAACGATTGGAAATAGAAAGCATGCTTTCGCTTGTTTTTTTTCTAACAAATCGCATTGCTGCTATAGTGAGTTCTACCAATATTTATTGGGGAAGGGTTGGGAGGGGAGGGGAGGCAAGGGGAGAGGCAACTATAATATGGAAGAGTATATGTACAGGAGAGGGGAGGAGTAGGGGTTGGGGAGGGTAGGGTAGGGAATATGGTAGGCACCTCGTCCCCTCCGAGCCCCTCCCCAACCCCTCGATCCCCATCTCCTCGATTCCCAATTAACCCCTTGATCCCCATTTAGCCCCTAGTCGTTCCCCAATGAACCCCGAGATCTACAATTAACCCCTCGACCCTTAATTAGCCCCTAGTCGATCCCCAAATTAACCCATTGATCAACTCCCCAATTAACACCCAATCCCAACCCCCCGATTCCCCGATTTCCAACTCCCCATTCCCAAACCCCCAACCCCTCTCCAATTCTCTTGAAACCCTCTCTAAACTCTCTTTAAACCTTCCCCAACCCCGCCCCATCCAATCCCCAACCCTAGCTCCCCATCCCATTCCCAACTGAACCCTATAGCTCCCATCAGTCCCATATCCCCAACCCTAGCTCCCCATTCCATATCCCCAACCCTAGCTCCCCATCCCATATCCCCAACCCTAGCTCCCCATCCCCATCCCCAACCCCTCCCCCATCCCATCCCCAACCCCTCACCCTTCCCATCCGCAACCCCTCCCCATCCCCAACCCCTCTCCATCCCATCCCCAACCCCTCTCCACCCCATCCCCAACCCCTCCCCATCCCTATCCCCTCCCCCA
>JAVCKS010016994.1:0-14739 GCA_032273685.1 Pteraster tesselatus
AAGTGATTTGGACGGGCTGAATAGCCTTTTTCGCAACCCCAGACATTGTCTAAAATAACTAAATAAATAAAATAAATGTCATTTGTAATTGACATCCGCACGAAATTTGATCAAAATCCGCCCACCACTTTTCGAGCAATCTTGCTAAAAACAGACGAAGGAACGAAGAAACAAGCGTGAAGACAGGGCACGTATTCGAATACGGTTCTCGTGTTAACGTTTCGCGAACAAGATTCTCACTTCTCTTCAAATTCTCTCCGGCCGCGCTCGGAATGAGAGCGTCGTACGATATTTAACTTCGTTATTGTACTATGCTGGTTTGGCACACAAGCAACTTTTGTTTCAGATGATAGCATTCCATTAAATAGGCGACGATTAGCACGAATTTCCACCCGAAATTGTGGCGGTTATTAAACAACTTCCTATTTCTATAGAGCCCGCTGAGTTCGATCCAAAGTCCATTTTGGTACCATGCGGTGCTGTCTACTGATCTCTGTAGAATGGATGGCGCGTAGAAGCCACAAATCCACCATCTTACTATAGTCACAAAACGTATACCGGTACGTGTCTAGCCGGGATCAAAATTTTCTAAATCATTGACCCTCCCGCTGTAGATGGAACTAGTAAAATGGCGGATCGCCGGCTTCAACTGACAGCATGGGCTATAATATGAGACGCGCTAACGATTTATATAGAGATCAATGGTGCCGTTATGTAGATTACACCACAGGAGGGGAATACACGCCACATTGAAACATATCCAGGAGTCAAACAGTTATAGCCACCACTAGGGTCTGTATCGTATCCTTCAATTGAGAAGGTGGTTGATACAGTTATAGCCACCACTATGGTCTGTATCTTATCCTTCAAGAGAAGGTGGTTGATACAGTTATAGCCACCACTATGGTCTGTATTGTATCCTTCAATAGAGAAGGTGGTTGATACAGCTATAGCTCACCACTAGGGTCTGTATCGTATCCTTCAATAGAGAAGGTGGTTGATACAGCTATAGCTCACCACTAGGGTCTGTATCGTATCCTTCAATAGAGAAGGTGGTTGATACAGCTATAGCTCACCACTAGGGTCTGTATCGTATCCTTCAATTGAGAAGGTGGTTGATACAGTTATAGCCATCACTATGGTCTGTATTGAATCATTCAATAGAGAAGGTGGTTAATACAGTTATAGCCTACCACTAGGGTTAGAATCGTATCTTTCTGAAGAAGGTACTTGGCATTTAAAACCTAGGTTAGCACCGCCTTTAGGTAAATAATATTACAGCACGGTTTGTATCGTATTCGTTTGAGAGAATGGGAATTTGGTACATTTGCAGCCAAACTCACAGCCTACAACAATGGTCCGTATCGCAGGCAGATGGTGCCCCCGCGATCGGGTATGGTAGGTGGTATTCGCATAGATAGGCCCTTGAAGATAACTTGAAGATGGGTTGAAGATAGTAATAATCTTCTGTTGATTGCACTGTAATAACGAACCCCAATCGCGCATTATGACCGCATGAGGGTGCGCTGTTTAGCCTGACGATAGTGCTTCTTTAATCTGTTCAATCTTAGTTATCTTATACCTTCTACTAAAAACTCGTCACACAGAGACAGTAGGAAATAGTCTTAGTATGAGACTTGAATGAGACTAGGGTATAGCTTAGGACTATAACCCTTTCAATCTCAAGGTTTAAACGTTCCAGTCTAGTCATCTTGGAGTTTCTCAACAAAAGTCCACCGCACAGAGACAGTACCATAATGTAGTATACCGTATGAGAGCTACATCAGATTGTACATTATCAACTGTAATACTTACATGCCGCCTGAACGTCCACGCAGAACACGATGGACATCACGACCGTGACAATCCAACAGCTCGCCATTTGACTTCCTGTAAATACGTGAATTTCTTCCGATTTTAAACCAAATTATTATAACATAACTATTTCTTTTACATTAAAAAAACAAATGGCGCCTAAATAGGCCGTATACATGCTTTTAAACTTCCACAACTCAACACAACGAAAGGAGATGTTTGTACGATAGCGTCATGATAGCGTCGTGAACGCCCAAACGGTTGGGTCCGAAGGTTCTTCCTTCTAGATCCACCCTTTATTTTGGAATGGTTCAACCTAGTATTGCATCGAGACGCTTCACTCGAGGGCCGTACCATTATTTAAAAAGGTGGCAGATAAACACAAATACGTAACGTATAAAACTTTAAAGGGACACCCGGCGGAAGGAATTCTGAACAATTTCACACATTATGCCCTCTCCAACATTATGCCCTGTTTTGATTTACCAAGATTTACCGTGAAGATAAATTAATTCCATATTAATTCTATATTAATTAATAATACAGTAAGTAACTCCAATAAAAACGGTCATGCGTATTTAGAAAGCGAGACTCGAATCCACGATGCCAACCGAATGATGGCGTCGTATTTAGCCGTGGCGAAAGTGCCCCTTTAACGGAGAAAATCACGAAAATTACGGTCAACGACTGCACCGTAATATTTCGGCCACTTCATTATAGTCTGATGATTTATAACAAGGTCTATAACTGGGCAATCAGCCCCTGGTATGATCCCACAGAGGACTGCCCTACACAAGATGGCCACTCAACGAAGCTTATACTGAAAGTATAAAACACAACAATTTAAAACAAAGTCTTTCTCCAAATTTCGAACCGTAAGGTAATGTTTACGGGACGGACACTGTATCAAGTTCGCGCGTGCCGTGAAGAATAAGATCTGCATTTCTATTTCTGTTCAGGCACAATCAATGCCGGGCGCGACCCCCCCCCCCCCTCAAATGTGATAACATTCTAACCAATCACACTGCTGCTATTGAGTTCTACCAATATTTATTGGGGGGAAGGCAAGGGGAAGGGGAAGGGGAAGGAAGGGGAGGATATAATGGTAGGCACCGCCTCCCATCCCATCTTCCTCCTCCTGCTAAACCCCTCCCACAATACATACCGGGAATAGCTACACACTTTTATGAGGAAACTCAATAGTGTGTGGGGCGGACTGAGACAATATTTTTAGCAACAATCCAGGCCAGCCTGACTATTATGGCTGCCGTGCTCATTGATTTAGCTGCCTGAATTAAAAACTCCTGCGTTTTCACTGCAGGCCATATCAACGATTACCGTACACGCTCAGCTCAGGCAGACAATGCCCCGAATCTCCCAGATGGTCAACTTATGTTGGTTGGTTGGTAGTTTAGTTTTAGTGTTTATACAATATCTAGTTGGTCCTTACATCTAACAACCGTATATAGCAACATATTGGCGTCACATGGCATCGTTTACGCACAACATAGTTACAAAATAGCGTATAAAATGAGTATATACATACTGTAACTGTAGTAATATAGCGCACATCCAATTATAATTCTATATCTGTACTATTACAATTTACACACTCCCATTTTCCCTACCGAAGGTCAATACATGTATAATATGCTATTCCTTTGTCGATTTGGTTAATGATTGACACAGGGATTCATCGCTCGCATAATGGTGTGTTTGAATAAAAGTGTTAAGCAAAGACACCTGCAATTGTATAATCAGGATTCATGCCCGCGGAATGCTCGTATTAATTCCGGTACTTTATGTGTCAACGAGGCGTAACGTAAAACTCAGTTTCCTTTTAGATTTCAAGTGGCCCCATCATCGCATCATCGCAAAACAGGGCGCCCTCATCCAATTACTTGCGATGGTACGAGCACCCGATTGTGGTTTGTACGTTGGTTTTGTGTTACGTCTGCTCCATCAACTGTCCTCGCGATGCAGCGGAAGAATTTCTGTTTTGAAAAAAGGATATGCTGCCATTTTGAGACTTCCCGGATGATGCCTTCCCGGGTATTCGGCAGGAATGGGACCACCGCTGGTTGCCTGTGAACTGTTGTGTGACCGCCGAAACGCAAAACTTGAAAACGTATCTCGGTTGTTTGTTTTTGTTTACTATTACACATGTATTACTGATAGAGCCTATCGCAAATGTGACCCACTCTGCAAAAATGAGTCACATGTCGCAAAACCGTAATTTCAGTTATAGTATCATTTACCCAAGAATTTCAACACACTATAACCTAGGATTTTTTGTTAAAAAGACAATGACTTTTAAACAAAACATGCAATAGGTATCTATCAGATATCAAAATGAAGCTGGTATGGTGCTCTTTCCCACCATATTTATAACTCAAATAAAGGGTTTCAGCGACATGTGACTCATTTTTGCAGAGTGGGTCACAAATTTATCTCCACTTTGGTAGTCTATCCTGGTACGGATCTGCCAACCAGACTTTCTGGATTTTATGCACACTTAAAGGCGCCCACTTTTACCGTAGAAACGTCCTCATAAACAAGTTGAGCGTGACATCAAACCAACGTTAATCAACTGTTAAACTAGTCCACTAAGACTACAAGCGCTTAAAGCATAGTCTTCACCTATTCTTTGCAAACTTAACCTATTTACATGTATTGTTCTACAGCTATAGGTCTAAAGGCCGGTTTCCACTTCGGCGATTTTGGTCGCGCGGGCCGTACGGTCGCGCGCTCACTTTTGGTCGCAAAAAAGTTCAATGAGATTGAACTCCCAAAATCGGTCGCGCGCTCGCCAGTTCAGCGAGGCTATGAACTGCGCATGCCCAGATAAGTGGTCGCGCGGGCGCGCGACCAAAATCGCCGAAGTGGAAACCGGCCTTTACACTAGGCTGGACTGTTGTAAGTCGGCCTGCGGTGAAACACATGATGTTCTGCAAGGTACGCCGAGCATTATGTATTCGTACCCCTAGAGAGAAGGGGGTATTCATGACACGGCCTTACCACAAAGGTCTGTACGATGGAAGGAAAACCACAACCAGGGAATCTAGTAGGTCAGATCTCGGGACTTGGAAGGTGAAAAAACGTTACCCCAGATATTAGATCTTATAAGGTGTACGTTATTTTAAAGAATACAATAAAAGTCGAGCAACATTCACAAAAAAAGTGTCAACAACATTAAATAAAATTGTCGACAGTTGCTGAACCCATAATAATTCCCCGAACAGAATAACGTGAGCACCTACATACCGCTGAACGTGTTCGGCGTAGTCTCGCTCGTTTCCGCCGCACTCGTCGTCTACTTACCGGAGACTCGCCAGATGGCGCTACCGGAGACGCTCCGGGGCGGCGAGATATTGGCGCGCTCGGCTCGCCCGCCGGAGTGTCCCTCCTGTCTTTCATTCGGCTGCAGACTGTCGAACGGGAAGAAATACCAGCCCAGTAAAACTACCCAAGAGTGACACGGGAGGGCGGCATTGTGTTCTGTGGAGAGCCGTCGTATGTCCCCTTCTTTTCGAAATGTTATATTTTAGCCTTTTCTACCGGTTTGAATGTTTTTGTACCCATTATGCTAATTGCGAAGGCAAATGTGCATAACCTACGATTCAATCTGACAAATCACGTGATAATATACTGCAGCAGATTTCCCTAAAGCGCACAAACAGGAAACACAAAGCCCTTAATGTTGATCGCAACTTGTTTATTTCAAAATGATTAAAAGTATTAAAAATACCTGTCGCTATAGTTTCAGTGAAATCGGAGTAATTATTTAAAGTCTATCTTAACTATAATTTTCATAACCAAAATTTTCTGGGTCTATAGGGATATAATCATGTACAATAATTTTGTTTTGAATCTTATATACATTACTGTCGTAATGGATTTTTTGTTTTGTAAAATGACCACATTCTTCGATAAGAAATCGGGACGTTTTAATCTAATTTGAATAATTCAAAAAGTATTTTTATCTGTACAACTTCCAACAATTTATAAATGTATCGAGCAGTGAAGATATTCAGTTCATTTCCGAACAATTGTTTACCCAATCAAGTATTTTAGATATTGAATCGATATTTGGTATGTTTGTCCGTAATATTCACGTGGTGCTGTGGTTACAACTATGACACCCGAGGTGACCCCCTGATAGTTATATTTTCCCGAGGCGGAGCCGAAGGAAATAGAACGTTCAGGGGATCACCGAGGGTGTCATAGTTTTAACCATAGCAAGATTAAAAGCAGTCAATATTTGTTTTATAACACCCTAAACACCTGTTCTACACATTATGATAATTATTATAAAATAACTGAGGATTTTCCGCACTCATTAACCCCTTCACTACCAAATTGTTTTAAGAATAAGGCTAGTGAGAACCAGTTATTTGCGTACAATACAAGCAACATTGACTGGTATCCGTGCCTAATATTTTCTTCGCCGTTTGGCGCCCTTGGTATGGAAAGTGAGTTTAGTATGGGCTATTCGGGGTCAATGACCCTTTTCATCATCCACCCCACCAGTTCTGAGGTTCTCAGCTTGAGCGGCGACTTGTACTGGTTGACCGAAGCCGTCGTGCGGGACACGGTGTGGTCCCGCAGGGCCATGAAGGTACCGGGGCTGACGACGTGCACCCGGGCCGCGGTGATCGTCCTGGAAACACGGTAGTTTCTGTACAGGTCGTGGCAGGCCTGCAGACTCTCATCGAACTAAGGAAAGGACAAAGTCTTGTTAGTGCAGTGTAACGGCAGTCAGCCTGTTTGCAGTTGATAATCATTTTACTTAATTAGCATACGCATTATGGTTCGCTACATGGTTAAACGTGCAGTTTGTGTATAGCGTTTTGTTAAATTGTATTGAGTAAAATAACCATTCGTGCCCCTGCACCAACTACACGGGTTCCTTGCTATAAAGTTGCGCGGTCTCCAGCGTTGATATTTTAGGCTCACCGCCTGCACATTCTTACCAGGTAAAAGATGTTTATTTCGTACCATTACTTTTAACCTATATTTTGATAATTTGGTAGACGTTGATGGAATTCAATAATACTAGTGTAACCGCGTTTGTGTGTGGATCAATTCGGTTCTAGGTTTAAAACATATTGTTAGATGAAAATGGAGATTTTTGAGTGTAAAATGTTGGGGTTCGGACGAAGTTTTAGCGAAGAATGATAATGCGTTGTATGCATGGTGCATTGCAGTACTATATAGTACTAGTACTAGTAGTAGTAGTAGTAGTAGTAGTAGTATAGGCAGGCTTCATGTGCCTCTAGCTGTGTGTTTTAGGCCGTAGTGTGGTCATATTGTTAACATTGTGTGGGCCCGCGTATGAATATACGCACGAAGGTCGAGGTGGTTCTCGAGGTGGAAGTGGGAGGCGCGATTAATTAGTATAGATGTATGGATATGTACGTATACGGTTATAATAGTTTTGGAACTCTTTGTTAATAATTAGTTGTATAGGATCGTATCACCGGCTGAGTTAGGTGTGCGCGCGTGGTGGGCTATGAGCCCTGTGTGATTCTTGGACCTGCGTGCTTTGTCCTCCCCCCCCAACAGGTTGATGCTGCGCGCGTCTCCACGTGACCCCTCACATTAGCACCGTGGAAATGAGGACTAGCCTACTGTACTGGTGACTGTACTATTACTAGTACTACTACATTAGTAAGTAAGTTGCACATGCCTTCAGTTTTTGTTCCGGGGATAGCTTGGCATCCATCTTCTTCGTGTCGCTTGTTGCCAACTCGACGAACAACACGTAGTATAGATCTGGATAAAACCGTGCCAAACGGTTAAAAAAACGATTGTAAATCTGAATCTATAAGCCTCCCTAGATCTATCGCTCTCAATCAGTATCTCGTGGGGCCAGATGGTCACCCAATCCTAGGTTTTAAGTCAGGCCAGCGGCCACCCAATCCCTCACGTTCAATAAGTAACTCATGAGGCCAGCAGCCCCTCAGTCTCTCGAGTTTAAACAGGGGATGGGACCAGCAGTCACACAATCAATTGAGCTTGAAGCCTTGAAGTAACATATACAGGATTGAACAAATTGCTTCCTTTGAATATAGTGGCTCCCTTTAAAATTCCTGTCACTGCATCATTATTTTACATTAGTTCAATATAAAAGGAACCTCACAATTTCAGTTTTCGGAATCGAAATTATCTCACTGAGTCCGTTCATATTTTTTTCAAAACGTCAATGCTGCTACTACTGCTGCTGGTGCTGCTGCCGCTGCCGCTGCCGGATAAGTTGATTGCAAAGATGATGTGAAGATTAGTGTCAATACATAAATAATACACTGTGCTATGACTTGCCCGTCAGACCTACCAGGGGTTCCAGGGTCGTACTGGGCACTCTCCGTACACGTCCATGCAAGCAGTTGAAAATCGGCGCCCCAAGCTTTCACGGTCATATCAATAGCAGACGTCACTATGGAAGTATTAGTCTTTTCAGTTGCAACATTCAATAGCTCGCCGGTCCTAAGGAAGGGCGAATCAAAACAACTTACACCAAACAATAAGGCCAGATATTTCTAAAGCATATTCCTGAAGCACTCTACATCTAGCACGTAAAAGAGGAAACCTCTCCGCATCTGCGCCTTTCTGCGTGCGTGTCCAATGTGCGTGCGTGCCCAATGTGCTCAACGGGTATCGGAACTAACTGATAGAGGGCGAGCTGACTAAATGGTCAATTACTGAATGTGTATTTTAAAATCTTGGTGCTTCCGGATCAGAGGAGCACTGTTGCGGATAGCGTATTGCCGGAAGCGATCTGATAAGGACTGCTACCGGCAGAGGGCGGTCTTACCTTGTATAAAATGGATTTGTCACTACAGTCTTTATATGTTATTCACCGTTCCTTTGTTTTGAAATTGCACACACGCTATGCCGCATGTTTTGTTTCACGAGGGAGTGTACCAAGGCTCACAACCGCCGTGGCCATACGGCTACGTGACGTACCTGTATTTTAGACGAAATAAAGGAGTGTTTTCGTGCAATCCAACCACCTGGATGACGTCACCATTACGGTAGCGGTACAAACCGGTTAGTGTCGTCATAACGATCTCGTAGTTTTGTCCTGGCTGCACCTCGTTTATCAGAAGGGTTCTTGGCTGGTCTTCGAAACTGTTAAATCAATTCGGAAAAGAATAATATCTTAATATTAGTCACAGTATTTGCTATTGCTGCATGCAGTTGTTGTTGTTGCTGCTTTTATACCGCTACTTCTACTGCTATACAATTACTTCAACTACTTACATATGTTCTTCTGGGATAAACTCGACGATGACGTGTGTCGATAGGAACACATAGCTTGGCACTTGTTGTCGTATATCCATATTGATGCCTGTTAGTCCTCCTTCGGTGCACCCAAACTTAGAACTTGCAACGATGACCCCTGACGTTATGAAATCAATAGGTTAGTTCGAGCTAAAAGGTATGGATGATATCGAGAGGATTTGCCTAGTTCTTTGTCTTCTTTTGATATGGGGACGAGAATTCCTTTAGGCCTTCCATAGCAACAGGGTAATGATATAAAAAACCTAAAATCATCATTATTTGTTTACCTTTGCCATATGTTTCTTCAATTTTCTGTTTGTATCCTAAGATGTCAATTGCCTCAAGAGAGGTTAGATGCGGCCAAATCCTCTTAACAATGCCCTCAAAACCTTTCTCGAATTCCTTTCTCAACTTGGCTACTCGGCCGTGATCCGGTACCATGTAGCTCTCAATGGACCGCCGCAACTCAGCGGATAGAGGGATCTTGTCGTTGATTGTACCCGTCGACAGATCGTTCAACATTGCCGGCCAGTTGTTCTCCACTAGTTTAAAAGCACGGAACATCGCTGGGCTGAACATGGACGCCAATTGGCCGAGATTAGCGTCAGCGATCGCGAACAGCACGTGGATGTACGCCGCCACAGGCTCGTCGCATATAGCGAGAGCCGGCGGCGGTGTTGTGTGCTCCGCAACAGGCAGGGAAGCCATGTCGGTGATCAGGGCGTACGGGGCGACGATTAGACCACCTTTGGAGAGTTTGTGTTTAGGATGGGTGTACAAAACGCAACGCTTCTGCACAGGGCTCGGACGGCTACTACCGCGGTATATAACCAAACGGTTCATTTTGACGGCGGTAATGTTACCTTCGTTGTAGAGAGTTCCAAACGGAATCAATTTCCCGACTCCGGTGGTTCCCGACGTCACACCGAACCGAGAGGGTCGTTCGCCGGTGAAAGCCCCGATCTTCCCTTGGTCCAGTTTCTCGACGTACGCCTTGAAATGCTCGTAGGTGGTGAGTGGGTGCTTGGCGCGGAGGTCCCCCACGGTCCGAATCTCGGCCAGGCGGTTCGCCCGTCCGTACTCCGTACTCGCATCCCGCGTTGTGATCTTCCGCAGCATATCTTCCTGGGCTTCTCGAGGGTAGCGCAAGGAGTGTGTCATCTTAGCCAGCGTGGAAGACGCGGTGTGTCGTTCCCTTTCGTGAGCTACGTAGCAGAAGAGAAGACTCCACAGGGTGTGGCTGTCGGAACATCGAAGGGAAGCGATGTGGAAGGCCACCATTGACGTCATGCTGAGTAGAATTACCCCAACCCCTCATTTGAAAAACATATTATTATTATAAAGAACATGCAAATTAAATTGAAAAGCAAAATTAAAATACATTCCGAGTCCGTATAGTCACGACTTGTTAAGGTATCGGGGTCTCCCTTCATTGCAGCCTGATTCAATTTAAAGAAGCAATTCATTACACATTTTTATTATTACACATTAAATTCGCGGATCTCCGTAGTGGGAACCACTTAGGCCCTATATCAATACAAGCTAACGTATTCAATTCGACTGAAACGTCTACCAATAACTAACACTGCTGCAGATTACCTGAGATTAACTTCGTGCCCAGGGGGTCTTCAGCTGACAAAACCTTGCGAAGCAAGAAAGCAGCGACAGCCGTGGACACGATACCCCATACCGAACAGCGAAACCTCCAAGTAAACGCCATTATTTTCAACTGAAACTAACTAAATAGCGAGACTCCAGACAATATTGGCTTCGCCTGATATTGACCGAGCGATCATGAGAAGGGTGCCTACACTTTGGAATTACAACTGTGTGTGCGCTGAAAACTACCGCACATTCCGAAAACGCCCCACAAATCCATGCTTAAACTGGTAAGTAAATATGGACTGGAAAGATAACGTGTATAGACAATAAATATTATTTCATGAAAGAAAACTTTCAAAGCCAGGATGTTACTTTGAACAATAAATTAGGTTTGAAATGTTGCTGGTACTTTCAAATCATGTTTGCTTGTAAACATGGGGGGAAATGTTCTTCTCCAACCTGAATGCAGGAAATTCATATAATTTATGCGCATTATGATGCCCAATAATTGTAGTTTCAAAGTATTATTGTTATCGCACGATGTGTAAAGTTCAAGATACTCTTTTGTCTGAATTTCAATTAATGTAACTACCGTATGTCATAAACAGTGATGTACACAGTCATTTAGTATTGTCCGCAATCTTGAAGGGCGAAGTTCACTCTTCGTTTACTAGCAAGTTTGATTAAAGAGGTCTTTATCCACAGTGGCAGAATCTCTTTAGCAGCAGAATATGTACATGTATATGGAATGGAAGTTTAGTTAACTTAGAACTGTATATTTACCAGTCGCGCAGCGTTGCTGGTATAGTGTTTTCAGTTTGCCCACCTTGCGATGTATGTGATGAATGTCCGCCGTCTCAACCGCGCAAGACGCAGTTGCGAAAACTTACAGGTGACCGTGTAGTTAAGATCAATATTAAGGCTAAGTTCTAAGATGGGGGTGGTGACGTCATTCCCGGTCACACTTCACACAATTTTGACCTGAAATTACGGCATCATTCCCATCAAAGAACAACTTTCATTTTGATCTATACATACCTGCAAATTTCGTGACTGCTTGTTGCACGGTTGAGACGCTGTCGTGCTGACAGTGTATACACAATTACATCACACGCACAACAAAGGTAAACAGACTGGAAATCAATACTAAACGTGTTCTATATTGCACCATACGCATTTAATTGGTGTCACGGTAAGAACCCATCGCAAATTGGCAGCGGAGCTGGATTCTGGTTACGGTAAATCGGCTGTTCAAGGGTACTAATTTTTGTTGTTGAGTAAGGCCCAGAGAGTGGCTTCGATATTAGTGGGATAAGACAACGTGAATGTACCTGATAGGACAATGTCTGATATTTTATTTAAAGGGGTGCTGTCGCGAACAAACAGCTTTAATGCACAATGCATGTGAGAGTGTACAATTTTATTAGTTCCGAAACCCGTTGGAGCACATAATCTGTAATCGACTATTCTGGACAGCCTTGCGACAGGACGAGCGCCCTCTATCGGTTAGTTTTGATAGTTCCCATTCGGGCGTCAAACAATTAGACGTGAGAAATCTTAAACAGTATTTCTAATCGGGGTCGGTCGGTCGGATTATTATTTATTTATTTTTTTAAATTGTTTTTATTGGCTTCAAAGGTGGCCTAAAAATGTACAATGTCATGTTTACGTTTCAGATGAAACTAACCAAATTTCGAGACTCCAGAAAATGGGAGTTACACGCACAACTGCGCGTGCGCAAATATATATGGCCCGAAAATGCACACGGGTCCATAATAGACATTCTGGTAACGAAATAAAACTAAATAAACAAATGAATAGATTGAAATATTATTTCATTTAACCCTTTGAAATCCAATGGGCCAAAATGGCTCAAGTGTTACATTGACGTGCGGACCTATGAACATAGTAATTGGCACCAAATATCGGGTTACAATTCCGTTACAAGTAGGCTTCCCATCCAAGAGTAAAATTGGTCTCATCCGAAAACTGCACAGCGCCCTCTTGCGTTAATGCTATTAATAACATTAATGGGATAGTCTATTGTCAAGCCGGTTGGGGAGGTAATTTGCATACGGAAATTTATCTGCCGGGAATTCCGATAATGTGACGTCCTAACCCTAACCCTAACACTAACTCTAACCCTAACCAAGGCATTCCTCCGTAATGACCACGTTGACCAGCTATCCACGTGCTCAGCAATAAACATGCACCTTGCATACTAACATATGATTGGTCAAGACATTTTAACTAGTCGCGTAGAGTTAACCTCGTTGCTAGTACTGTTTTCTGTTTCTCCACCTGCGATGCAAGTGATAAATGTTTGACGTTTTAAAATTAAGCTCGAAATCAAAGATGGCGATGAAGACATAATTTTCGGTCACGCTATATTTTCTAAATTTAAATTTCTAAACTAAAAAATCTTTATCGCCCATCGTACATTGGTAGCGGAGCTGGTTTCTACTTTAATACGTTGTTTGTACTGATCTTTGTTTGGCCCAGCAAGAATCTTAGTAAGGGATAAGCCTTACATATAAGACAATGTGGTTGTACCTGCTAATACAATGTGGATGTAGCTGATAAGACAATGTGGATGTAGCTGATAAGACAATATGGATGTAGCTGATAAGACAATGTGGATGTAGCTGATAAGACAATGTGGATGTAGCTGATACAACAATGTGGATGTAGCTGATACAACAATGTGAATGTACCTGATAAGACAATGTGGTTGTACCTGATAAGACAATGTGGATGTAGCTGATAAGACAATGTGAATGTAGCTGATAAGACAATGTGGATATAGCTGATAAGACAATGTGGATGTAGCTGATAAGACAATGTGGTTGTAGCTGCTAATACAATGTGGATGTACCTGATAAGACAATGTGGATGTAGCTAATAAGACAATGTGGATGTAGCTGATAAGGCAATGTGGATGTAGCTGATAAGACAATGTGGATGTAGCTGATAAGACAATGTGGATGTAGCTGATACGACAATGTGGATGTAGCTGATAAGACAATGTGGTTGTAGCTGATAAGACAATGTGGTTGTAGCTGATAAGACAATGTGGTTGTAGCTGATAACACAATGTGGATGTAGCTGATAAGACAATGTGGATGTACCTGCTAATACAATGTGGATGTAGCTAATAAGACAACGTGCATATGACATTGTGGATGTAGCTGATAAGACAATGTGGATGTAGCTGATAAGACAATGTGGATGTAGCTGATAAGACAATGTGGATGTAGCTGATAAGACAACGTGCATATGACATTGTGGATGTAGCTGATAAGACAATGTGCATGCGGGCCCCCTCTGTCCACCTTTGAGTTTTCAATGTAATCGTGGTCACACGAATACAGAATCCGGTGTATCCGGCGGATCTCCGCGATACAAAGCGGGCGTACCGCGCACACCAGCTGTATCGCTTACAGCTGCGACCATGGCGCTGTTAACCGTTTCCTTTCTTTTGATGCAGGCAGCGCAGTAGCAGATGAACTTGTATAGCGGAAGAGCCGTTAAAAAGCACCGGTACGAAGAGATGTAATTAAAGGAACAAAGGGGTTCGGTCCGGGTGTCAAGTTAACGACATTGTTAACTTATAATACGTTATCTATTATGCACGATAAGCACTGTGCCTAGGGCTTACGGAAATAACGGAGGTCAACTGTTTAGTTAGACTGTGCTCACCCCGATGGTTGTGTAATAAAAGATTGTTTATCGAGATGGAACTTACACTGTTAGAAAACTTCTCTGTAAAAAAAACCAGAAAAGTGCTGGAGCAGAGATCAAGAACTCCTGAGATTTTACTGCACAATTCTTATCGCAATTTACTACTTGTATGTGATAAACACAATGCATAACAATTTCTTCTTTTCTTCTTTTCATTTCAAGTAAAATAAATTAAAATATCTGTTGAAAACCAGTTATTTCTTTTCTTTTAGAATTAGTATTTAAAATTACAGATGGTCTGCGGCTACAATGATTCACAAAACAATTTTGTAAGAAAACAGATCTTTCCTTTAAAAA